>VZTL01063925.1:3911-24646 GCA_013400535.1 Scopus umbretta
GCGTCCCCCCCCCCCCCCCCCCCTCCCGCCCCGGAATTTGTTTGTGAGGACCTACCCAGCTCTTCCATGCACCTCTGACATCCCCCCATGAGCATCTTGCAGACCCCTGGAAGTCTGGAAATGGGAGGTGTGCACCACATGAAGAAAAGAGAAGGAGAAGTCAAAGGCGTTATGTGTAGGCAAGACCTGAGAAAGAGCACCAGAGAGTTTTTGGCAGAAAGAAAGAGTCCTGTTGCCACTACCTCCTGAAATATCTGTGGGAAGGGGCTGTTCAACTTGTGTGGAAGCTCAGGTTCATTAGGAGGCAGGTGAATGTGAAAGAAAGTACGGCAAAAGCACAGTTCTTGTGGTGGAAAGCTGTTTGAAATGTAGAAGACAGCAAAATAAAGAAAAGTAGATTTGGCAAGTCTGTGTCAAAGGCAGCTAATCAGGATAGGCAAAAAGAGACACAAAATCTGACTCAGAAACTCTGTTACAGAGAAAGGGGAAGCTTTGACAATTGTTAAATTAATCTTTAAGGAATGAAGGAAACTCCCAGCCATGTACAAGCTTTGTGGATGCCTGGAATTCAACAATCTCCCTGCAGTTTGGCCGGACAATGGAGATGGGCACGCACCACTGTAGGTTAGGTCTCCAAGAGTGGTGAATTTGCACCTGCCTCTTTTTGGAAGGCAGGGAGTTTTTCTGTAATAATTTATGAGTGCTTGCCACAGGTTGTTTGAATATGTAGGCATTCGACCATATCTATTTAACTTAATAGCAGGTGGTTGGGAAATAACCAGGAAAGGCAGTAGATGAAAAAAATTCTTTATAAGGGCTAAGAGACAATATTTAACTTAATAATTAACTTAATAATTATGCGGTACTTTCTTCCTTGATTCCAGACGCACCGTTTGTTTGTGAAGGCTTAGAGCCAAAAGCTCAGAAGGGCAGTGAAAAAGTTAAAAAAGACTCTGTGAACCCAGGACGAGAAATGTCACAGCTATTCTTGGAAGAGAGCGAACTCTCATTGAGCCTCGCTAAAAGGAGTGGAGGCACAAAAGCGGGCCAATCCTTAAGATTCATTGGGAAATCTTACAGTTATGCAGACTTTCTCCTCAGAAATGAATCATTTTTTAAGCATATAGTTTAATAAAATTTAAATTGGGAGAGGTATCTTGGTTCCAAGGTGGGATTTCCAGACACAGAGAGACTCATTAGTACGGGTAGTAGATTTGCTGTGTAGGTACTTTCCTTGGATTTTTGGAAACAAATTCAAATCTCTGTTCTTCTACTTCCCATTCATGAGGTGGGGAAACATTTGGATCCCACTTCTTGGAGATGTGTCACTTTATATAAATAATTAAGTATTCACCGGAACAGCGACAGTAAACCCGTCTACCACCTGAAGGTCTTAACTTCCTGTGAAGCTGAATGACTCTCAGTTTTCATGAAAAAGGCTTAAACGTCAGTTTCTCCCTGACTTCTGTTGCGGAATATAAATAATTTTGAAATTTTATGTTGTATCTGCTTTAATCTCTAACAGTAAACAGCCATTTGTTTTTAAGAAGATTGTCATAGGCTTGTAACCCCAGGGTACCTCTAGGAGGTCCACTCCTAAATCCTCAGGAAAAGAGGTACAAAAGTGAGAATACAGCCAGACTGTTCTGGGGTGAAATAATTATCATTATCACGCAGCCCAAGAGCAGGACAAGGAGTGGAAGAAACAAGGAGTATAGCTGAAGGGAGATGGAAGTCCAAAACCTATCTCAGTAACATAACTGACAAGACTTAAAAAATGGAAGGAAGCAGAGTTGTGGCTAGCACAGTAACTGTGATACTATACTGGCTTCTAGAAAAATATAATATAGTATATACCCTACATTTAGGCACAGCGTACACGTACAAAGAAAGCGTGCCTTACAAAGTCTTCTTTTTTATTCGTGTAATATGATACAAGTAAAGATATTTTTAAACACAGAACTTCCTTCCTTCAAGCAAAGGGGAAATATATAAAGTATCATTTACTGCCAAGAATAGTGCGGATTTATTATGGGTGCTGCCTTTCAAACTCACATTTTAAGTTTTCCTGTTTATGCTGTGCATTGTGTTCGCACAGCTAAATTGTACCTTGCACTAGAGTATTTCCTTGGATGTCACACTTTCACATAAGTGTAGCTGGTTTATTATCTCTGTGTCATCAAGCAAAGAAAACAAAGGTAAAACCAAGAGGTTTCTAAAGTGCTATGTCAGACACAGATCCAATGTCCTCATTACTCAACATTTCCTGCTCCATAACTGTTTCTCATCTCCCGACAAAAGACAAATTGCAGCACTGAAAGGGCTATTCTGAACACAAGAAAACTTGTCTCGTTTTGCCATCTAGTTCTGAAACCTCTGACGGCATGAAGAAGCAGTAACCACCGTGGGGAAATGTGCAGAATTTCCCAGCGTATTCAGCCATTTCTCCTCTCCAGTCCCTCTGCCTTGAGGTCTTGAACTGGAGGAGCCTTCCTCTCAGCCCTGTAGGGCCAGAATAGCTTCTCTTGAGGGCCTGTTGAAGCTGGCTCTTAACTGGGCAGAGGAGCTGGTCCGTAATGGCAGCACTGATGAGTGATGTTCCCAAGGAGCCGAGCGTGTTGCCTCGTAAGGACCCCTAGCCCTGCTTCTGCGCGGAAGCACTGCCTCGCAAAATCTTCACATCAGCAGACGGGCTTCGCTAAGCAGTTGCGTGCTGCATTGTGTGAATCTGCACCACATTAATGAATTACACACTCTTGGGTGATTTCAAGTGCATTTAAATATCACAGTGTAATACATTAACTGGATTCAAATGTTTTAAATTTTTTTATAATCCTTAATTATTCCAGCGTGGCGACATTGGAATGTTTAGTGTTCTGAATGACTGACTGCGCACATCTGAATGGCTTTGTGCTTTCAGAAATTAATTTATGATTTGCTACACTCCCTTCCCAAACACGGACAGGGTTTGATGTGTGTTCCAGTTGTACTGTGAATTGTTTAGAAAGTGAGCGCTGTTTTGCACCAGTGAAGGTATTCACCTGAACTGCTGTAGATCACACAAGTGTGCTGTTGATCAAAGCCAGATATTACAAAGTAATTGCAAGTGTATTTCTATTCTATAACCTGCAGTAAGGAGAGCAGGCTGCATCTAAGTCCTATACATTGTTTTTATAGTGTATATTTTAGCTTGATTGGTGGCCTCCGTGTGACCAATGAAAGTGCCATAATTATTCTTCTGATCCTGACCATTTAAATCTCTCGGAATTTCTTCTGCGGTGTTGAAATGAATAAAAGGTAAAAGAAAAAGAAACAAAGAAAGGGAAATACATAAAAACAAACTGGGTGCTTTAACTGTGCAGTGCTTCCTTATACATTAGCAACCACAAAACCCCCAGCATTGTATGACATGAGTCTGCAAGTTAAGACAGTGGTAAACCTTGGAACTGGAGAGTACGTGCCTAGATCCCTACTGGGGCAACAAAATAAGCAACTTTCTAAGCAGGGTTTCTGAGTAGCTTTGTTTCTCACTGGAAAAGAATGTGAGAATATTCAGACTAACATCCTGGAAGAAAAACAAATAGCTGATGAAATAATACCGTTCTTAAAAGAGAGTCTGACAACTGTTAGGAAAATTCCAGTTCCTGTGATATTTGTGGAAATAAGTGATTTTGGATTCACACTGCCAGACTCTGCCCTGTGAATTTGGAATACATTTCCATACTGTTAAGAAGAGAGGAGGAAAAGGAAATAGATGAGTGACTTTTCATTTTATAACACCATAAAAAGCTTCTAAAAGTCCATTTGATATAAAAAATAAATAAGCAACTAAGTTTAACAGGGCTTTTCTAGCAATCTCAGCATCCCTGTAACATCACAAGCAGCTCAAATTTCTTTTGTGTGGTTTATCATGTCTCTCCAGAACATTTCAACAAAATAGCATCATTGCAATACATTTTTTTTTCTTAAAGTCTGTTATACTGTTTGTAATATATATTTGATACACACATCTAACGACAAGCTGAGCATATAAAAAGAGAAAATATTCTGAGTATAAAATCCACATAAATTTAAATGACTGGAAATTGACTTATTTAGCACTTTGTTACTCCATGCTGTCAGAATTCCACTGACATGATCTTATAAGATGCAGCACTATGTGCCGTCTGATTGTTAATGAATGTCTAGGGAGAATTATATTTATTCTGTACAACTCTCCAAGTACATGTCTTGAATTTATTCACAACACAATAGTGACAAATCCTCTGTTGTGCTATAATTCTGCTAAATGAGAGACCTTTTTAGAATATCCCACTTCTTTTCTGGGCAGAAGAATAAGTCTCTGGGATGAGTGACTGATAGACCAGATGGGTGTCCTGCCATTCAGAGGGACTTTGGCAAGCTGGACCGATGGGCCAACACAAGTCTCATGAAGTTGAACAAAGAGAAATGGCAAGTCCTGCCCCTGGGGAGGAATAACGCTGTACAACTGACCTCCTGGAAAGCAGCTTGGCCGCAAAGGACCTGGTGAATGCCTGCCTGACCATGAACCAGCCATGTGCCCTTGTGGCAAGGAAGGCCAACAGCATCCTGGTCTGCATTAGGCAGAGCATCATCAGCAGGTGATGGAGGGAGATGATCCCTTCCCTCAGCTAAGCCCTTGTGAGACATATTTGGAGGGCTGGGTCCAGCTCTGTTGTCCACAGTGCAAGGGAGACATGAACTTAACTGGAGAGAGTCCAGCGAAGGGCCATGAAGATGATTGAGGGACTGGAGCATCTGTCATTTGGGGAGAGGCTGGGAGAGCTGGGACTGCTCAGCCTGGAGAAAGGAACGCTCAGGGGAATAATCTTATCCATGTGTATTAATATCTGATGGGATGTTTATCCTGTAGAAGACGAAACCAGACTCTTCTCAGTGGTGCCCAGTGACAGGTCAAGAGGCAATGGCACAAATTGGAATTCCATTTAAATACAAGAAAAAACTTTTTTTTTTTTTTTTATGGTGAGGGTTGTCTAACATTGGCACAGGCTGCCCAGAGAGGCTGAGGAGTCTTCATCCTTGGAGACATTAAAAACCTGACTGGACATGACCTTGAGGAACCTTCTCCGAGAAGAGGTTTGGACTAGATGATCTCCAGAGGCACCTTCCTGCCTCAGCTGGTTTGTGCTTCTGTCTCCAGACCAATTCCTTGTAAATAAGAGCTTTGCAGGGGTAAAGGCTATAGCAGTGGGTCTGAAACATAGGACCGGGCCAGGTCGTGTGTTTTGAAACCAATTGTACATGTTTTGAGAAAAAGAGAAGAGACAGGTATGAGGAACAGAGTACACGTAGAACAGGCCTAGTTGCAACACAAGGGTGTAGGCCTGATTTACAGAACCAGGGTGCAGCAGGTGGCTGCCACCGGATAAGGACCAGAAAGCAGGAGCTGTGAGTGGCGGGGGAGCAGACACCTCCCCTACCAGCCTCCTGGCCTGGGACAGAGGCCTCTGAGAAGGCTTCCCAATGCTCTTCCTCACTGGCCCATGGCTTTCGCTACCACCATCATCTCAGAGCCAGCCCCCTCTCCCAGTGCAGGCGTTGCATTCCAGGGCACTCCAGGCCCTGACATCTAAATTGTGCCCACACCGGACTCACTGCCCAGTTTAAAGCAGCACTTGTTTCACAGCTACCCATGACTAACCTAACTGAATGGTCCAAAAGGTGCAATGAAAGAGGTTTTAATGTCAGAAAAAATATGACTGTTACTGTTGGGAAAGACAGCAAGCAGACGACCCTCTGGTGAGGTGCTAACTCCTTGTGTTAGTGAGTAAGCGTGTTAGTGAATGAAAGGTTTTCAGTTCACTGCAGCCAAGCCTGCATGAAATCACAAGGTCTGAGCTTCTGTATCAGCATCAGTGATGTAATCACTTGCCTTTGGCTCTGAGGCTTATCCTTCTCACCATTGCGACGAGCTAGTGACTTACGTGTATTCATTCACAGTTTATTTTGAAATGTCTTAGCTATTGTTTCTAGATATCTGAGGAAATTGTAGGATGGCACTGGAGGATTATTGCTGTTTGGATAATGCTACCTTGTTTCCACATAGCCATATTAGCAAATAATTTATTTGTGGTGAGGAGCAGGAACAAAAGTAGATTTAAGCTTCAGGCTAATTTTTGGTAAAGATATACCTTCGCACTTTGCTTTAACTTTGTAATATCCGGCAACCCTGACAAAGGGTCTTTTTTTGTAACTTACAACCATGTTGGAGCTGGATCCAATGGTGAAAGCTGCAAGCCATTCTGATAAGCTTTCCATAGTTTTCATCTCCACGGCTAATAAGAAATCATCTGAACAAAATCATGAGCTCTTAAAGAGAAGAAAAAGGAACGTAGAAAGAGGAGACTATGTCAGACAAGTGAAGATCTGTATGAAAAAAATGGTGTGGGTGTGAGTGATCTAATGAGAAATGTTATGGTACAGCAATATGCAAAGAGCACTAGCAATATAAAGGGTAACAAGCAGTCATTCTAGAAACATGTTAATGATCCGAGGAAGGCCTAGGAATGGTCTTCCTACCACTTATTGAAGAGGAAGAGCAAGAGATGCGTGGAGGGTAGTTATCAATACCTCACTGTCAAAAGAGCTTCTGATGGATTCGTCTGTAGTCCTGGTCCATTCAGTGAGTGATAAAATGGAGAATATGCTTATTACATTGTCAGACAATATGTGGAGAAATTGCAAGTATGCTTGAGGACAGGATTAGAATGAACAATAATCTTGATAAACTGAAAAAAAAATAGAGGATGATATTCTATAGAAACAAATGAAAAGTAGTACACTTAGGCAGGAATAATCACCTGCACAAATGTGGTATGGTAGATCCTCTTCAGAGGAGGATCTAGGGAGAGGTCATGGTATGGTAGATCACAAGCTGCATGTGAGGCCAAACTGAAATTCGTATTGGGACTTAAAAACACTAATAGACTGAAGGACATAAAAAGTCTCTATTCCATTCTGCTCATCACTACTAAGGGCTCTGCTGGAGTACTATATCCCAGTTCTCAAGAAAAAATGTAGGATAGTTGGAGAGAGTTTAAAGGAGATCAGTGAAAATGATCAGACCATCTAAGAAGTGTGGCTTACCAGGAAAGACTGAAAGAGCTGGAATTGCTTAGTCTACAGAGGAGAAAACTGAAGGGACACACGATAGAAGTTGTGAAATACATAGAGACACTTCTAAAGAAGAAGGGAATAGTCAATTTTCCAGGTCCTTGGTGGACAGGGAGAGGAGCAGAAGAGATTTATATTAGGTATTGGGAAAGTCTCATGGTAAGCTTAATAAAACCATGGCATTCATTGCCAGGATAGCTTGCGGAGTCTTCATCATGGATTCTTTTTAAGGATAGGACAGACAGATGCCTGACAGGAATGACAGTATCATTGATCTTGAATTGGGGTGGGAGGATTACTATTACTAGGTGCTTTCTTGAAGTCTTGTTGGTTTCTTAGTTTGTCATGGTTTAACCCCAGTTGGCAGCTAAGCACCACACAGCTGCTCACTCACCCTCCCCCCTGCCCCGGTGGGATGGGGGAGAGGATCAGAAAAAAAAGTAAATCCTGTGGGTTGAGATAAAAGCAGTTTAATAGGACAGCAGAGAAAGAGAAAATAATAATAATAATGATAAAAGAATATACAAAACAAGTGATGCACAATGCAATTGCTCACCACCTGCTTACCAATGCCCAGACAGTCCCTGAGCAGCGATTGCTGCCCCCCGGCCAGCTCCCTCCAGTTTCTATACTGAGCGTGACGCCATATGGTATGGAATAGCCCTGTGGCCAGGTTGGGTCAGCTGTCCTGGCTGTGCCCCCTCCCAGCTTCTTGTGCCCCTGGCAGAGCAGGGGAAGTTAAAAAGTCCCTGACTAGTGTAAACACTACTTAACAACGACTAAACCATCAGTGTGTTATCAACATTATTCTCATACTAAATCCAGAACACAGCACTATGCCAGCTACTAGGAAGAAAATTAACTCTATCCCAGCTAAAAACAGGACAAGTTTCTACTAAAAAACCCTCAAAGCAGTTTTTGCAAGAGATACTATATTTAAATAGTATCTTTATGATTAAAGAATTCCATATATTCCCAGTCCACAGGTATTTTAAAAATAATTACAACTTTAAAACCCACTGCGTTCCTGTATCCTGGCAAATCTCCAGTAACCCACCTGACTACCAACATGTCTACCAACAACCTGTCATCTCAGTCACCATGCAATAAAAACTTACTGTTGTTCTTAACCTGTCAGGTTCTTTTAAGCTGTGTATTTGGCTGTCAAGTGCTGGTATAAGTTTCTCACATAGATCAGCATCTTAGATTACTGGAGGAGGAAATTTTGGTTCCACATGTATTCATCCTATTTATCTGTCATGAGGTAGTTCCACCCCTCCCAGCCTGCAGGTCTGGCCGGAGCTGAGGCTTTGCATACGGCAGTCAGGAGTAAAGGGCGACACCAAGGAGCCAACACTGCGCTGATCCTTTGAGTTTTGAGTTTAGCACCAAGCCATCACCTGTGCCTAATCTGCAAACAAAAAATTGGTTCTGAGTTACATGCCATGACCTTTTGGCAACAGAAATACAAAAATAGCATTACTTTCTTGAAAAACAAGCAAAGAAAACCAAAACCCCGATGGCTCAAGGTCTCATTTTATGAAAAATAGGATTTATACATAATGCCACAAAGAGAAAACAGCACATTACCTGAGATTTGCATATGGTCTTTCTCAAATGTTTCCAGATACTTCCTTTCTTCTGATAGTCCACACTGAAATAATTATCATTCAAATCTCTCCTTGTAGTATGATTTTTTTTTTTTCTTATTTCTTTGCTAGCAAACAGTAGGATTTCACCTACTTACGGCAACAGATACATTTCTGTTACTTGGGAGAGCCACGTGGTTTATCCTTCCCTTTCCCTTTATGTGGTGTCTAGAAGTCTTGTGGCCACAAGGATCTCTCCATTTAAATCTCATCTGGTCTCTGTTTTATTAGATGGAATGCAGACCTACATCTGAATGGCAAGAAGAAGTTCCTTAGAAAGAAGGTGACAGGTATCCTTGATATGTCAGTTTACCTGTTAGAAGAGAGGGCTTACAGACTGGTTGAAGACAACCTCATCACCCTTTTCAATGCCACTGCATCTTGTGAGTAAGTGAGGTGTTAAGAGAAGGATGGGGGGACAAGGAGAGAGAGATGGTAATGCTATGTAATATTACGTCCTTAGCTATTGTGATGTACAGTCCTGATGAATTAGATAGCCAGTTACCTTGATGAACAGCTCCTGTAGGCAGTGGACTGTATTCTGTAGTAGATGTTTTCTGTTTCTTAGCTCTGATCTTCCCTGAACAGCCTCCTGCCAAGAAGTGGACTTTGTGAACCTAGAGCATTCCCACTGACAGCCTTCAAAAAGAACAGCTGCGTTTTTCCAGCCCTTTGCTGTTACCTGTCATTCCCTCAGTGCAACTTTGGTGGTTTACTGTAGCGCTCTTCTTATCTGTTGCAGTGCCAAGTGAAACAAGTTTATGTAAACACTCAGTGGCAGTTTTGTGCACACACATTTTATTTTGCTTTCCAGCCCTTTAGCAGTATGTACATTGTCAACTGTTACACTTCAGCTGGGAGGTGGCCGTTTCAAATGCAGGGCTAGTAAAATACCAAACTTTTATAACAAAACGTGAAGTATTATCATGCTTTTCAAATGTGTTAGTAATAGTATTTTATCCAAAGTATTTGATAAACAACAGCATCTGTTGTTTCCCCAAGGAAAAATGTCATGAAATTTGTACTGTCATACAATCCGTTACTGTATCCAGACTTATTCGCTAAGGATACAGGAAGGCTTTTAAGAGGAAAACAGTTTAAACTATTGTGTCAGGCAAACCAGGGATATAAAAATTGTATTTTTCTTCCTGATATTTTTGATTTACCAACTTTGCTCTGTCAAAATGAAGACTGTATATTTATCCTACAGTGTAATTTTTGCTAACACAACACTCTGAATATGTCCTTAAAACCTGACTTAAAATGGTGAATGATCAATAAAATGTATAGCAGCTTTCATTTTTTAGAATTTGTTTAAAAAGTCTGAATCAGGCCAAGTAAGCAGACATTTGAATGCTTCCATAGTTGCATCTATATTACCTTATGCCCAATTTGTCAGCAATAATGCAACATATGGGGAAAAATTCAGATTTGGCTGGAAAATAAATATTTTTGTATTGCTGTCTGAAGTGGTGTTTTTCAGATCTCCATTAAGCAAGCAGATATTGTAAAAATAAATTCCACTTCCTGATTTCATATTCAACTTTCATGTTAAAAATAGTACTTGTTACTGTTGTGTTGTATTGCTTTCCAGCGTATGCTGATTATTAAATAAAGGATTTAAAATATACAGATAGGAATTAATTTGTTTTGCAGCTGAATAGTGACTCAAAGTCAATGAATTTGTTCTTAGGTTTGTTTCTTTCCAAATACGAGAAATTCATGAGAACATTTGTATTAGCTGTTTAAGATAATATAAACCAACTTTGATTTCTTCTGGGAATTCTCTATACATGTATACCACAGTTGCATTTGGCTAATGATTTCAGTTCAAATCATGCAAATCATTAGTTCTGAAAACTATCAGGTTAAAATTCATATTTTTCAAGAACGAAATTTTTTTTACAGATGGCTTCTTAAGTTATTTCAATGCAAGATGTTAACAGTATTTTCTTCCATCATTTATCCTTATGTTCACTTTGTACCACGCAATGAAAATAAAGAAAATGATCTGTTTCTTCTCAACTTGTCTTTAGGCATTATGCATGCACACACACACAAAGACAGAGAGTTGTTGGTTTTAATTGAATTTATATATGCATCACAGGAAAATGTTAATCTTTTCTGTTGGTCTCAGGTTGTGCACATGTTTGTTCTTAAAATGTTTAGAACTTAAATTTTGGCTCAAAAATGATCTCACACTGTTCTTTAAAATCTCTAGATCAAAGGCACTTTGGAAAACACCTATCTAATAATACCAGAAGACCAATGCTTTCAAACTTGAAGACTTAAATTAAGTCTTTAAATTAAGCTCAGGCTGCTGAGCTGATTACTTGCTTTGTCTGAAAGGAGGAGAGCTTCCTTCACCTTTTTGTCTTCCAGTTCCCCCTCTCTCCAGTTCTCCTCTCTCCTTTTCTCTTACCTCAGCTTCTTTTCTCCATCTTCCCTCCTCCGGCCCTTCCCCAGTTCTGACCAGCTGGTCCATCCTCCGCACTCCCTTACCTTATTCCAGCTCTGATGCTCCTCAGGACCTCACCCATAGTGGCAGCAATGAGCTTTTGTTGACCCACCTTGTGGAAATAAACTCTGAGGTGCATCAGCATCAACAGACTTACGAGACACACAAGCAACAAAGGTTTCGGGAGTATTGTGTCACCAATAGCCACCCACAAAAATTACCTTAACCTGGAGGTCAGGTATCGTACTGACAGAAAGTCCCTAAAGGTTTCTGAGTTCTTTAAACATAGGGTTGTGGCTTTCTGCACTTCATAGTATAGAGAAAATCAAAAGCAACTGTCTGCCTACATCTCTGTCTTGTCACTTAGAGTTACAATATGGCAGTTTCAAAGAAATAATGCTAGTCTATGTCCAGCACTGACTAATGAAATTCTTTTCAGCATGAGCATTTTTACACTCCGTTGGCCTTTGTGGATGGCTTCCTGTAAAACAAAGATGGTGCGTTCAGTACAAAATTTAATAAGTGGAGAAGAACAGTTACAAGGTTTTGTTCTCCCTGTTATAATGTGCCTGGCAACTACAGACAGGACAAATTTGATTGCAACAAGAAACTCCTAATGAGTTTGCCAAGATGCTATCTCCAGCATGTCTGCCTAATGAGGCTGAGGGACTGTGATTGGGGGTGATATTATATTTATTCTATGCACAGAGAAACATTAGCAACCCTTCAGAAAGATTAAGTTCCTTCCTAGCAGTATTAATGGATGGAAAATTAAGATTATTTTTTTTTTCCCACAAAGAAAACAAATTAAGAAACAAACACAGGAACATTTGGTTCAGATCAACACCAGCAGTTTTCCATCCAAGTGGATTTTTGCATATTTTTATTCTTCTATCATTTAAAAACTAGGCCAATTTATTTTTTTTTCTTTTAAATTGATGCCCTGAGCAGCCACCGTACTCAACCCAACAAAATGCCACAGTAAGTTTTTTAGAAACGATGAATGTTCTCCACGTTAATGAAAAAGAGTCATCCCTTCCCTTTACCTAAAGGAGCCTAAACGTATCAAAATACCTGATAATCAGGCACACCTTCAACTAGTTTCAGTTAATGCAATTTATAAGTTAAGGTATTATGTTTTAAAGTATCATAAGGAGTTTGTTTGCCTTATCGTTAGCAAGCATTTAGACATTTAGATTTTTAGGCTTCTACAAGAATCAGAATCTGGCTTCTCATCTTTTTCTTAATTGAAAGCCATACTTCTCAGCAAATGAATGCAATCCATGAGAGTCTAAGGGAACAACACATATTCTTAATAACATTCTTGATAAAAATCACAATAATTTTTAATAATTACAGAAAGTGGTAAGAAAGTCATTCCTTCAAAATCACTGGCTCGCTTGTACGTGAATATGGCAGTATCTGAAACATAGCAATGACAGCAAGGTGTTTTTCAGGCCACTGGAAGGTACCGTCAGTGAGCAGCAAGGGTCAGGTGCTGCCCCAGGGACAGGCAGTCAGGAGCTGAGGGCCGTGACGTGACCAAGCAGGACAGGGATGTGGGAAGCTGGAGACCAGCAAGCTTGTGGCATCACTGAGGCAAGGACTGGTGGCCCCAGGCTGGGCTGAAATGGGGCTCCTGCTCCCATGGGCAGGGTTGGGGGAGGCGCTGGGGGCACTGAGCAGGGCCCATAAAGCTTATTAATGCACTCAGGGCCTTTGCAGGTATGTATGGGCTTTCCTTTGACGGCCAGTAGACATCTTTTCACAGTTGCGTTAGTTGCCTTGAACAGAGTTCAAGGTCCACATTGACATGGGAGAAAATTACTCTTTTTCCTCACCTGTTTTGAGACAGAGTTGGAGGAAATCACTGGCATGGGAAAACTTCTACAGCTTGTACTCTATCTGTTCAACAGATAAAGTATAAGTTCTTTTTTTTTTTTTTTTTTTTATTACATTAAATACAAAATACATTGTGGAGGCTGAGCAAAGACTCGGAAGACAGTTGCTACAAGTGAATGTTTCTGTCATAATGTGAGCATAATACATGTCTTTTTTACTGTACAATAAGGACTAAATAACAATCAGTGGTGTACTGAGGAATCGTTTTTTTAAGAATGTAATTGATCAGCAGTACCAGATGCTGGGAAAGGGATTTTCCTGAAGTAGCACAGCTCCGGGAGTAGGGGTAATGCAATACCCTATTCCAATATAGGTGTAACTGAACAAAGGTTAAAAAGAACACTATTCAGAAGAAGAAATCTTCTTTAATGGCTTTATATTTAAAAAATATATATTTTTAATATTTTAATATTAAAAATATTTTGTGAGTGATCACATAGAGTAGCCATCAGAAGGTAAATGTGCTACATTAGCTACATAAGAACGAGAGGAACACTGCTGAGATCAGAGTGTCAAGATCCCAGAAGTCAGGAATGGCAGAAGTCTTTGTAATGTCTTTGATGGCCTTTTGTGCTTGTGTTAGTTGATGGCCTTTTGTGCTTGTGTTATAAGATAGTCTTTAGTTACAACCTCACCATCCCATTCAATTTGCAGAGCAAACGAGGGAGATTCATCCTGCTTTTCCATAACTATTTACAAATTAGACATCTAGTCTAAGCTAGATGTACAAGTCCTCCTTCTAGTTGCTGGAGGAAAATAGTAATCTCCAGAGGGTAATATGCATCTGAAGATGGATATCTAGGATTTTCAGAAAGGAAAAGTTCTCAGTAGTGTATTCACAGAGTGAACTTTGATAATTTTTGTAGACTATAAATCTTAAGATTTAAATCACTGAAGTTCATGAGTTCAGTTCCCTCCTGAATACAGAGGAGTGTTTCCTTTTCTGTCTTCTAGCCCCTGGTTGCACACCAAAGCAAGGGGAGCAGAAGATACAAAGTCTTTCTGAAACACAATCTCCCGTAGGTGGCACACACATGCAGTTTGGTCAGTCTGAGAAGCTGCAAGTGGCTTGGCTATTCAGTGACGTTAGACTTTTTATGGATTGTAGTTAGTTTTCTAATGAGGTTTTACCAGTATGTACAATCTGAGATTATTTTTTTCTCACTGGCCAGTTGTCAGATTTTCCCTAGGTTGCGAAAGACTCTTTCCTGACAAAAAAATTAACCCCTAAATATTAAGGTCAAGCTCCTGCACTAAAACCTGGAGAAAACAGAATGTTCAATGAAAAGGCGGACAGGACTGTATTTTAACATGGGTAAAACAGTGTGATTCCCTAGCTTTATTTTCAGAAACGTCTGACTCGTTAGGGCTGAAACTTTCCAAAGAAATAGCATTGAGCAAAGACCAGATATGGGAAAATTCCCTTGTAAGCAATTGAAGTTTGCATCATCTTAAGACTTCAAAACCAAGGTCTTTTAATAGCATATACGGCCCCACCTGTAATAGAATTTATTCCAGCTGCTTGTATTGCAATGAATCCCCAAATATGCAAAGGATTATTCAGCTGTCTGGCAGACCCCCCTGATTTTCCTTATGTCCTGAACGTTCAAAGTATTTTGAGGATGTTTCAGTGAGCGTCCTGCTCTTCAGAGATTTAAACAACCCTACAGTCTTTTACAGGCAGGTATGAACTCACTCTCATCGCTTTCTGAGTCAACTGGGAGCCATGCTGTTTTAGCACATTGTTGAGCCCAAGCTGATATACTCTCCCCGGGTTTATTAGCTTTGCCCCTGGACAACAGCTTGACATAGCTTCTAGCTTGGACATGGCTTGTAGCCGGTCTCCCTGGACCACGTCTGCCTGCAGGCTCTCTGTAGAGGTGCCTGTGGGAAGGGAGTTCAAGAAGTGCTGCCTATCTTGTACACAGGGGAGGCTGCTGAGATGGTGCTTATAGTGTGAATAGTAAACTTGCTTACAGCTGTGAATTTTCTCTTTGGCAGCTTAGAGGGAACTGACTGCAATCATAAATGCACACTGTGCAAACACTACTGTATTAACTCATTATAATGGTTTCTGTTTTGTTACTACCTGGCACCGTTATGCACACTGCACAGAAACTGGATTATCAGGAAGAGTGAAAACCCATCACGGGACAGCTATGTCCCGTTAAATCCAACAAACTAAATAACTTGCAATGGCTTTCAGAGCATGTATTATTTATTATCAGTCATACAGTCTCCCTCAGCTGTTTTTCAGATTAGACCTGCACTGCGGAGTTTTGCCAGCAGAGTTATTTCAGCTGCAAGTGTGAAAATAATCGTATTCCCTTGCTGATAGAGTTGTGCTGCAGAAGAGAGCTTTTGTTGGCTTGATTAATGTTGCAGGGGAAAAAAACATAACGAAGTTGACAGAAAACCCTTCTTCAACGAATGCACACTGCATCTTCACTAGGCTGCGCTGCCAGAATAGCTGTGCTCAAACTGGGGTCTCAACAGAGGCTCTGTAGGAGACATGAGCTCTCAGAGATAAACAGTCTTTAAAAAGCAGCCAAAATGGAACCTACATGTAAAAGGAGGAAAAATAATTTTGCTTATTGTGCATCACAGAGAGGGTTACACGTTATGGGAAATCCTGGATGTGTTGAATTCTATAGCAAAGGCCCTGTTCTTGCAGGCACAGAACTAAATGCAGGATTCAGGCTGAAATTTGTTCTTTGGCTCAGGCAGTCCCTGTAGAACTAACCTGTTTATCTCTTCACATGACATCTTTTTTGTTTTCCAAAAGACCCTAGTATTTAATTCTTTAATATATTGAACCATAATATCTATTCTTCATTTCTGCTTATTGGAATGCCAATATGCTCTCTTTCCTTATTGTTGCTTTATTAATGCATTGTTATATCAAGGTAATGGAAATCGTTAGCACAAGAAAAATATCCATGGAGAACTGTGAGCTTGTAGGGATTAATCATCTTTCTTATCCTTTGAGAGTTTGCTTTTAATTCAGGGAAATCTCTTAGGCTGAATGGACTGGGAGAATGGACTGAGGGTCAGATGAAGTCAGAAAATAGAACAATCGTTCGAAGAAGAGCATTGCTCTGCGCAGCGAACACAAAGATAACAGCCTTGAACAGAGCAGAGGTGTGGAATAGGCTTTGCAGATAACTACCCACTGGGTCCTGGCTGCAGCTTATTGCAATACACTGCAGTGCTGTCTTCATTAAAATGGCTTGATTTCCTGAGATGTGTAAGTTGTGCTTGTCTTCCCCCTCGTACAACATATTAAGGCTCGCTTTCGCAGCGGTGTTAGTCTTCTGTGCATATGTCAAGTCAGTGTTTAATGCCTCCAGGTAGTCCCAGGATACTCCTCATGTTGCTTGGAGGCCTCAGAGCTGAACCTTAAAGTGATTAAAAAATCAAGACCGAACTATATTAAAGGCTGAATTTCAGTCTATGAACTACTAAGACAGCTGATCTCCTCTGGGGTGATGCAGCTTACGAACCAGATGATAAAGCATATAGAGCCGGGAGATTGGACAACCTCGGGATCACACACAATTTTTCTTCCTGAGGAAGCCTCTTCACATGCTTGTCTCCTGGCTAGCCCAGTCCTCAATTTTGTAGTCAGAATAATAATAGTAACAAAAATACACGATCTTAAGGGTAGATGTATATACTGAAACCTGAGGGAGACCAGGTATTTAATGAAACCCACTAAGTTCTTCATTGCTGGAAATCTGGGTTACAACTGGAAATTGTTTAGCTATGACATTGATGGGTAGGATTTTAAACGCCCAGATAATTTGACATGAATTAGCAATAATGATGGCAGTATTTTGTGGCTTTTATTGTATTTATAGGAAATATGAATGGTACAGTGCTAACAGCTTATGTTTTTGTCTGTTAGATTTATGTTATCATACAGATAATTACATTCAGCTAATTGGGTGAGAAATATACTTTATATCTCAGGCTGGTAAAAGATGAGTAGGACTGAACAGAGAAGAATTCCCGGTTTTGAACACTGGTCTTTCATCAGAGACCATCAAAGGTCATTCATCTGCCTCACTGTATTTGTCATTTGTCATTTGAATAGTATCCTTTAAATTTTTACATATCTATTGCAAAGGATCACTGACTAGGAAAAGAGTAAACTTCATATCTGTGCAATAGTTCATTAGAGGAAATTATTAAAAATTCAATTCATTATACTGATTTCTTCTTTGACATATTAAAAACTGTGTCTTTTGAGACTGAGGAACTACTGTTTGGATTTGAACTGAGATTTGAGAAAAACAAGCAAGTGTATCACATATAAACTCACAGGTTAGTCAAATGCAAAGGTAGGTAGGTGTCAACAACCACAACTGCTTTCCATCCTAAAAATTTTCTCTGGGAATTACAGAGGCATAATTAAGCTAACAGAACTGTACTAATATAACTGTCCATATAGATGCACATTCCAGTATGACAGTGGCTTTTCTGGTCTAGCTGAAATCAGTTCTGCAGGAATTAATGCCAAAACTGGGGAAAAGCCCTCTTATAATTAGATGAAAGTGTCCACATATGAATTTGTATTAATGTCATTGTAGCACTTTAGAACCACAGCTTACCTTTTATTACTGTAATTTTCCATGTGAACAATCTGTAATCTTCTGTCAAACGCCAGTAGCATGAACACAGTCTGAGTTCAGTCTTGCATGAGGGTCCTATGCTAAAATAAATTCAGCTGTGTTCAAGCTGTTCCCTGCATTTCCATTCTTTTTTTTCTGTTTCTGGGAAACCGTGCTAAAAGCTGACCAGTCACATTTCTTGACTTACACTGCTGACATGTAAGCTCTGTTAGAACTTATGGTATTTTATACCCTCTATTACAGTGTTTCATTCTTCTTCAAGTGAAAACGTGTATGTACGTATAGTGTGTCTAAAATGGTCTTCCCAATTGAATAAATACTGCTCTGTATATACAAGAATATTAAGTTGCTTAAGCAAACACGTAAAAGTGTCGTTGTTGATCTAGGAGAAAAACATTCATGATCCTAGTGCCATGCTGGTTTCTGTGTGTTGAAGACACATCCTCGTTAAAGTAAGTGAATCTGCATGTGCATTTTAGCAATAACATGACTCTATAATAATCCTGGTTTACTTTTGGGAAGACCTGAGGAATGCGTGTTTCAGGTATGACTGTGGAGTAAATGTCATCTCCTATTTGCTGGCACCCACAACACGTACCAACAGAGCTGTTCATGCACAGGCCATTATTTTCGCATCACTACAGCGTCAAGCAGAAGGCAGCAGTGGTGCCTCCCAAGAAGCACATGAATGTGATTCCTCCCTTCACAACACTTTATCAGTTGCCATTGCACTTTTAGATGTGGTGCTTTATCAGCTCTACCAAGATACCAGTAACAGAAGGGCTGTCATAAAAGAGAGGTCTCTCTGTATCTTTCCTGTCCCAGCTGCACATGAATCAGTGCATGTGGATCAGATTATTGACCTCTTCACTCCTGGGGTACTAGAAGGATGACTTTCATAGCTGCTTTGTTGACTCCCACGGACCAAGTGCCTGAAGGGTCTTGAGAATCTTTTCAGACTCTGGACCATGCCCCCTAAAAATAGCTGGAAGTTGGCTTTTCCTTTATTTTCTTGTCAGTTGCTTTTCCAGATGCCTGGAAGCCTTGACAGTTGATGCATGAACATCAGCTATTGCACACATGCTGTACAGCTGCTCTGCTAAGGTACACGTGCACAGTGAGCCTGCGCTAACTCATTCGGTATGACAGCAGCGTGCTCATGGCGTATGCACATTGGCTGTGTGAAGCCACAGAGGCCCTCAGCCAGGGCCTCCCAATTCCCTCTGATGGCCTCCAGCAGGACCTCTTAGCCACGCTTTTTCTAATTGAAGGCAAATTGCCCTCGGACCCGGTAGTTCAGCATGCCTTTTCATCCACTTTGGGGACTTGTATACTTGTAAAAGTAGTTTTCCTGCAACTGTGATGCTGTGATGTACAGCCTGGAGAGGGACATGGGCAAATATCTGGCTGGGGAGGCGTTGATGATAGCATACACCGGCTGGCTGGCTTGCTCGGCCCCGCCAAAGGTGGCCACCTTGTTGCAGAGCTGGCAGAAGTAAGCGCTCTTTAGCTCTTTCCCTTAGCAGCCTGGTGTTGTGGCTCAAACCCATCTTTGTTGATAGTTTAAGGATTTGCTCTGGAGGAGCAAAGTATGGAGGAGTTAAGTATGTGCACATACCGCAGTCTGCCAACTCTTCTCTGGAAATAGCCTCTGGCAGAAGAGAAGAGACAGTTTTGAGACAGAGATTATTGTAAAGTGCTTTGGCAGGACTCGCTACAGCTCTTCTGTTAAAGCCCTCTGTGTGCTGATGTGGAGGAGTCCTACAGACTTCTGTAGGAAGAAGAATAAAGTCCCATTTTATGTACAATGACAATATATCTTTCTGATGTAAAACCCACATTCCTAGGTGCACTGGGAAAACATAGTCATTGTGGACACTGGGTTTCACTGATGAAAGTTACAGCTGACTCATTATTTCATTATCTCGTTATTCTGTGAATAATGAAAGCCATATTTAAGAGTCTAGGAAAAAAGGAATAACCTGGCTTATTTTAAAGTTACAGAATGTTTTGGTAACACCTCAGAGAGATGAACATAACTTTGGCCCTTTCATAGTTTCAAATAACTTATACTTCCTTAATTACCTAATTCGCTAAAACTTATAATGAAGTGATAAAGCTAATTTCATTTTTTACTGATAGAGTGGAAGAGGTGAAAGTAGCTTCCAGTTACTGCAGCAAAGCACCAGGATCTATTTAGAGAAATAAATTGATTTAGATGCCATAAAAAGTGGCAGCACAAAGTCGAAACATTACTCATACTGTTAAATAATTTAGCTAGCAATTTCTGTCTCACTTGAGTATATCTGACTTGCTGCACTTCAGGATTTATATTTATAGGCCTTTCGTCTCTCCGAGCTGACTACCTTTTACATCCCTCCCACAAAACTCAAAGGAACATCTTTGAAATGAAGGCTATACCTCAAAATGCTTCTGTTTCTTTTTCCTATTCACTTCAGATCCAAAGGGACAAGGCCATTCAGAAGTGTGAAGCATTTTTTCACCACCCGTAATAGTATTCTGGGCAGCTCTTCCTCCTCTTGCATGAAAGGCTGTTGTTTCTCCAAGTGAGATTTCCAGCAGTTCGGTAGATCTCTCACAGCAATCGTGATACCTTGCAGTCAGTTTCTCTAAGACAGCTTCACTTGACTGCGGTGAAAGAGAGAGCTGGTCCCCTACCTACCTGCTGTCTATTTACAGACAGTAGCTAATTTTAACTATGATGTAAGTGAAATCCTGTGTCTGATCCAATATAGTCAGGATGAGTTACCTAATTTCTTAATCACATGCCTATTTTGAACTCCAGTGTGGCAATTAAAGATAAATGAATAATCTCTGGACTTGAAGTTGATGGGGACCTTGGGACCACTGGTGTTATTATACTTATCATGAACAAATAATGGGCAGTTCCATTCAGTGTTATATATTCACTTTACA
>VZTL01063926.1:3139-16447 GCA_013400535.1 Scopus umbretta
GTAGCCTAAATTTCTACGCTCAAACTAGGTGGTGACAGCTAAGTATTTTCTAAATCATGATTTGCCTTTAACCCCACCGCAAATAACTATTTCTACACTAGTCCTTCTAAGCATCCCTTCTGAAACATCACTGTTCTGAAATCTCACTACCTTTCTTATTCTTCCTCATTTTAAAGACTCCAGTTCTTATTTTCAGTGAGTTGCAAATGTACAGGGAATGGTCACATTTTCTCCAGAGTATCACAACATGCCCCGATACACCTTTCTGTCTTAACCAATTCCTTCATCACAGCAACAAAGGTTGGAACAAACATAGTCTGCTTATTCTGCAGACTATATAAAACATCATCTGTTTCCATCTGCAGTTGCTTTTCTCTGCTTTAACCCATAAACACAGAAACAGAGGGAGTAAACACCTGTCAAGACCTTCAAGAATCAGTGTTGCATTTCATGTATCAGCAGGAAACACGAGAGCAACATTCCTGACCACAGGTATCCTGTAGACTCTCTGGGATTGCTGACACTAATCATAACTGCAATCTCCCATCAATAACAGGGTTCTTGGTGTCAGTTGCTGATTATCCTGCGAAGTCACAGGACTGGGATAGGTAAGAACAAGCAAACACCGATTCTTTCCTCCAGATAGTATTAGCTGTGACACTGACAAAAAACCCTGTACATGTTGTGCTGAACTGAGCTCACCTTGACACATATCCAGAGTTCTTGACGTCACTCCAGCTGGTGTCTTTAACATCTCCACAAGTGGGCTCATACTTATTATCAGTCTGACACTGTGTTTCAGATTCCTTCCGCAGCTAACAAGGGTTATCAATGCAAGAACAAGAAACAAACAAAAAAATTCAACTCCTTAAGTAATTGAGACCAGTCTGTACTCCTAGATATGGCATTAAATAATTCCAGTGTAAACATCTCCAAAGCCAGATACAGTTGAAGCAGTCTAATCTGCTTGCTGAAGCAGTTAAGCAAATCGTACATGGCAGCTGACAGCCTTCGCAGATAGATTAAGCAACAAATTTAGGCTTTTGATTATGTTATCTCATTAGTAATTAACTTATTAATACTACTCATTGCAGACTCAAAACTGAAAGAAAAGGCTAGAATAATACCTTTGTATTTAGGATTCAGAAAAAAATACTTACTCTGCTGTAAGGATGGGGATGGAAAAGTTTGCGTACAATAAAAGTTGTGGCCACAATGCAAAATATAATGGTGCCAACAATTTCTTTCCACCAGTGAAGCAGAAGAACAGGATCTTTTTTGCGAATGTTCTTGTAATTCGTATCATCAAAAAATCTAACAGTGATCTGGGTGCTACGTTTACTTCTCTCTCTCTTGTAGTAGGGTAAGTAATAACCATTATCTGTGTATAAAAGACACAAAGAGGGCATAGATTTACTTTCAGGTTACTACAAAACAATTGTGTCTTTTCATTAATAGGTTTCCTCAACAGATACAGGATATTTTTGTTTGCATGTCCCATGATTGTAGATGGCACATAAAGCAAATCAAGGTTGTGGACTCCACGGCAACTCTGTCTCCAACCAAAGTTTATCACTTCAGAAGGCCTGACCACTCACAGCTTTAAACCGGAACATCTTCCAAATGGAAAATTTTATACTGCCAGACTGAGTCTCTAGCACTGTCAGCAAATTCTGAAAACAATAATTCACAAGCTTTCTCCACTCAGATCAACTATCAGTGGCAACTGCAGCACACACAATGCCTCTGCAGTAGCAATTTCTGGCACTCCAAACGGCTTTGTATGGCACTAACTGTACATACACCACAATTTGGAAATCCTAGTTTGGGCAATAATTTCCTTGTTCATTAAATGTTAAAAAAAAACCCCAAACCAACCAAACAAAAACAACCCAAACCAAAACAATAAAACATATTTAGACATACTTAAGATAAATATATCTTATATTTAAGATCAAACAAATGGTCAGTTATTGAATTTCACAGATAATAAATGGGTAAACCTGGCTATTTGAAACTCTTTAAAATTTGGGACTTCCACCTACCATATGGATACTGCAGAACTGAAAGTGCTCCATTACTGTACTCTTCATGAGAATACTTATCATTGCTGAGACACTTATCGAACTCATCAGACCCCACCAACACTGGAGTCCTGGAAGGAGAATCTAAGCATAGGAAAGACACAATTTTCTGAGCTGAACTGTCGTAAAAATTCCATTCTTGTATGAATTTCATGAGAACTCCAACTGCATAATCTTAGAAAACGTCTATTGGACCAGACGATGAGAACCAAAATTAAGGCAAGGAACGCCAAGAAGGGCATTTTAAGGTAACTGTTAGTTAACACCTCTCCCCTCCACCAAAATACTAGTTTTGGACAAGTTAATTCACTTATGTTCACATCACTGCAAAAAACTTCTTCCTCTTGTAGAAAAATTTGATTTAGAAGACCAACATCTCATTATCAAAAAAGCCTCTGTAAAATCCATAATAAAAGAAAGCAGGCACTAAACATTTAATTAGAAGAAATTAAACAATTAATAAAGCACAAAGATAGCTCCTGAACTGGTTTACAGCTGGAAACATTAGACTGATTTGATGCATATTGGAACTCAGATGTCCCGCCTTTTCAGAGCTAGGACAGTAAATGAAACTCTGAATTGTTACTTACGGATTAAAGGTTTCCATTTGATTTTGGGAAGAGGAATAATTGCATTATCGTTCCTGGATTCCAGAGCCTTTGGGTTGGTTGGGAATTTCTCAGAAATTCTGACCGAAGACTGAAGATACAGCTGGCCCCTGTACATACCTGAGTAATTAACCATAGAGCATATTAGTCTTAAGATTTAGTTCTCTTCACCCCCCAGCATAAAATTGCCCAGTTAAAATATGTGGTTAACATTTCTGAAAATATTTCTTTATATTCCAAGAATCCAAGATACTGACTCTCATTACTTAGGCTGGATGAATTCAAGTAATATGTTCCCTTTGTTCTAGAAAAGCAAGAGATCGGGACATCTCATTTTTACTGCTGGAGAGCTGAGGCTGCAGAAAAATGCCAACAATTTTTGAGCTATAAAGCAGCTTGGGCTTTGCATAGGTAAGACCTCTTTCAAACTTCCTACCCTTCTTAATGCTGGCACAGATTATTCCTCAGCAGCCAGTACCAGGAAGGCTGGAGCAACCTGGCTTCTTCCTAGTGTTATTCTTTATCTGTGTAACCGCTAACAGGAAAGCTACAAGGTGTAAAGACTTACAGAAAAAAAAGCTAAGGCAAACGAAGTCTTAGAAAACCAAAGCACATTTACATCCCAGGGACAGACAGACAGCTGAGAGGAAGAAGGACCTGGGGCCACTCTATTTCAAATTGTCACAAATCACATCCAATGAATTCTGACAGCCGGATGAAAACTTAGTCACATAATAGCTTAACTGAAATTTCTTCATGGCAAGTTACTGTAATCAGTGTAGAGGAAAAAAATGAATGTGACAAATGAGCAGGCTGGAGGGACTTACTGAGCAATAAGACTGCCTTGTTAGCTATAGACCTATCTTTAAAAGTTTCAAGACTTCTGATCAACTCCGATGTACTAAAACTACAAAGCAGTGAACATTTCAGAATCAAAATGGAAAAGATTTATGGTTTTGAAATGTTTTGGTTTTGAAAAAGGAAAGAAAAAAAAAAGAAAAACCAATCTTTTAACTACCACTGTTTAGGCTAAACAGTCACAGATGTTAATTCTGCCATAGCCAAAGGTATACTGTACCTTCTGTAATTATCAGAGTTTCTAAGATGGGTACACAAAACTCTGACTTTGAATGACAACAGCAAAGATGACCAGAGAAGGCTAGGGAGAGATGAGAACACATCTCTACCTTTTCAAAGTCTTAAAACCAAGTCAAGGAGCCTTTCTGGGATACATATGGTAGTGAAGCCTCAATTCTGGGGCTTTATAAAGCAACGCGGGTTAAATTTAACAGCCTTCATTATGCAGAGTATCAGACTGGAGATGTTACAGCTCCTCTTAACCGTAATCTACCTGTACAGAAAGATCTGCTTTACTACAACCTCAACAGAGAAAAGAATAATGTTTACAACAGAGAAAAGAATAATGTTTACTACAGAAAATGCTGCAGTCAGTGTTTTACCCAAATAGACACTGGATTCCGTGGC
Organism: Scopus umbretta; assembly: GCA_013400535.1. Lineage (NCBI taxonomy): Eukaryota > Metazoa > Chordata > Aves > Pelecaniformes > Scopidae > Scopus > Scopus umbretta. Next base: position 7,317 of record VZTL01063926.1, read on the forward strand.
CCCTCTGGCAGCTTCCACAAGATCTTCTTCATCTTCCAGTACTTCATTGTTCGCAGAGTAACTTGTGTCATCAAACAGACTGATTGGAATTACTTTGCCATCCTTGACCAGCCACGCAGAAGCAATTGGAGTGCAAAACTGAAGGAGAGAGAGGTAACTGGAAAATTAATGTTGTACTAACTAGACATTATATAAGAATGATAAACAATGTGCTTAAATTCCTTGCTCTAGTTTTTGTAACAGATGTAGCCGCTCAAAAGTCAGAACTTCAGTTACAAAAATTACAAGCAGATGTGTGCTTATTTACAACAACAGCACCTGAAACCCAAGATGAAAGACATCTTCTGTGATGCTACAAAACTTCTACTTCTGTAACATGTAGTATCTGTCTTTTCACCTACCTGGTATTCCCATTCCAGATGTCCTCCTCGTTTGTTAAAAGCCATCACCTTCCAGTCAGCTACTGAGACCTTTATCACTGTATCTTTCATCATAGCTTCCTGCTCATCCACTTCCGAAATAATTTTTGTTTCTTCTTTGTTCATATTTGATTTAAAAGTGCTCTCAATATACCCTGCTCTAGTTTCAATATCTGGGACATAGCGCAGCTCGAAGTGACCAACGCTGAAATTCCACCTTAAAGAAAAAGAGAAAAAACTTTGTAGAAACAACTTATGTATTCCAAGGAAGTCCCAAATCTTCTGTCCAGAAGATTCTTAAACTGAATTACCCATATTTGGCCCATATTTTCACAGTAAACTCTCAGATTGTCAGATGAATACAACTGTACCAGGAGGGGGAGTGCTAATCCAGAACACAAAGAAAACAAGCTGAGAAATCTTGTCCCACACAACGGGTGAGCTGAGAAAACAGCAGGTGAAGTAGGGCCAATGGCATTAAAGCTTGAGTATATGGAGAGGACAATTAAAATCATTAGGGACTACAGCTGGGTTTGGTTAGTAGGAAAACATTACGTAGCTGATGAAAGCAACAAGTATAAAGCATTTAGGAAGCAGCATTCTACACAAGACATATTTCTCTTCAGTAATAAAACAGATTTAATTTGAAACGTAAGGTTTTTCAAGCTGAGGGAGGGACAATGCTTTTTTTGTCTTTGCTTTAATCCCACACACAACCTAACACAGGATATCTTTGAGAGATACTTCATAAAACCAGGCCCACTCATGTCCCATAGGTTAATACTGAAAAGAGACAACAGTATAAAGAACACAGAGTTGTCCTGCACAGCCAAAAGCTCCTTAATTTTTGTAAACCAACAAATTAGGGCAGCAACTGAACATTATCTTCAGAGAGAGTAATTCTTTTTTCCATGATAAAGCCCAGTGCTGTAGGGAAGATGCAGATGGGAAAAGATGACAAGTTTGTGTCTTGAACAGCAAGAAGGGGTAAAATATTTCTTGAACAGTATGCTTGGGTACCCAAAGATTCTTAGGAGCAGTCTGGCAACTGCCAGGAGCCCAAACTGTCTCCTTAAGGAATTTACACTCTTACGGTAAACGTTTGGCATATTTTATGTATTCAGTTGATTTAATAAAATTTTTTCCTTCTCTGGATTGAAATCCCAGATCTATCCTGTAAACTCCATAGCAGCCATACCGTATCACCAGGAAAGCCCCTCTGTTTCTGACTACAAGCACAGGAGGATTCTGGTGCACAAGATGTCATACTATGTTTTTGAAAGAGATGTACGAAGGAAGAAGCAAGTTTTTATGATGTACCTCTCCCTGCCAATATCATTCTCGAAGAACCACAGAACCCAAGATTTCTCTTTTCAGATATCCCATCTGCTAATCTATTGGAGTTCTAATTAGGTTCTCTCTGATACACCAGATGCATGACCTGTCAAATCCTGCTGCAGACAGAAGAGGGAGCAAGGGAACAGGGAATGACTAGTTCTCCACTAAATTGTGGTATCTGTGTACGGCAACCAGCCTTTTATGCCTGTAATACTATGAAGTGGGTTTTGCTATTATTTTTTTTTTTTAGTAGAATACATGTATGTATTTTTATCGAAATCTTGATGTATTAAAACTTCTACATGACAGCATTAGGACAGTCACAGACTGAACCAGTTTCTACAGCTTGTAAAGAACAGACCACCTTGTTATGAAATGAAAAAAGTAGATTTAAGAATGGGACTTCTAAAAAATAAGACCAGAGACATTTTAAAATATCAACTTAAAATGAAAGCTAAAGACATCAAGTATTAAAGAAACCAGTGACACTTACCATGAGTACGTAAAGAACTTAGAAGTGAATCAGTAGGTCATAAGAAGACTTTTAAACTGTCTCTTTTTGCACAAAAATCAACAGTTGGAACAAACATTAGTGACATTTGCCTTGTGCAGTAGAGCAGCAACAAATTCTCATGAGGTATGCCAGGACAAGGAAAGTAATTTTCATTCAATTTAGCGGGAATAAATACGTGCGCATATCTTTTCTGTCTAATCATCTACAAAACTGAAGCTCCAGACATTTTTCAAAAGCAGTGAAAAGCAAAGGGGTTCGATCCTAGCCAACAGCCTGGTGCATTGCTTCGGTTGACAATCTCAATTCCCTTGTGCAATTCCTAGTCTAATGCGAGTATAAAGAAGGTCAAATCCTTAAAACACTACCTATTAAGAACTTACTCTATCGGATTCTTTCTGAACAATCCTTACACTTACTTTTCATTGCCACTGCGTGGTCCAACAGCACGGACTGTTTTCTGGGTTCGGTGTAACAGAAGCGTCTCTTCCTGTTCCGTTTCATCGTCATCCCACCGGCGACAGCCCATAGCTGAGCAGATGTACTTCACCTAAGGGACAAGGCAAGAGACTCGCACATGCTTCCAAGTTCTGAAGAACTTCCAGACAAACTAATGTAATCAACAGCAATATTCAGAGCTAACAATCCTTACAACACATTTTGGCTCGCAGGCTATTCAGGGCTCCGTGATTTTAGATGCTTGACTTGAGGGACATTGAAAAGCCTAGTTTAAGAGATAAGGACCTTTCAGAACTAGAATTTTCAAAAGATTCTAGTAAGTCTACAGTTTGGGCTCTTTTGACTACCTTTTGACTGTATTTTGCACGTTTTTATACTTCTAGCAGAAAGAAATCTTAGTGTTCTCTTTTCCCACTATTTTTATGGACATCGAAAGAACATTCCTACAAGACCCACAGCATATTTCCGCTTTCACGCCGTATTTGTTTCAGCATAATTCTGTTAGCTTCAAATGAAGTACTACTGATTTATATAAAATAGCTCAGAGCCTTCCCCCTCTGCTTTGTCAGCTGTTAAAGGGGAAAGAAGACCTGATTTAATTCTCACAGTCACACACACAACAGTCCCAATCTCAAACAGAATTTGGATTAGATGGGTAATTGTATTTTGAAAAAGGAGTTGAACACACTTTCCAAAGTCTGAATCAACATCATACTGCCAAAGACAACAGATTGCCTAAACTCTTAACGAGGAAGAGTCAGGCACTATTTCCTGTACGAAACAGTACCTTTGCTACTGTGAGCATAAGCCAGGAATCAAAGCAGAAACCGAAATTTCCACTTCCTGAACGCTGGGGGAGGAGCGGTCTGCTGGTGCACAGTGCCCTCCGCTATCAATGAGCAAATCAAAATGCTTTCATGAACTCGTTTTGGGTCTATGCTCTTTATCACTTGTGATCACTCTACACCATACCATAGAAGTGTTCTGCATTAAAATGTATGGTCAAAACAAAAAACCCCTGATTTTGTGGAAAACAAACATTGGAAGTTTAACATTTTTAAACTGAATCTATTTTTAACTTGTTTTAAAATGCACCAACATTTCCGATTTAGCAAATGTCTGTTCTTCACAAAGTATCTACATTTTAATGACATCTGACATTAAGGTAGGGGAGGGTGATGTCAATTCTAGGACCCTGAATAATGCAATTAACTTCTGTCCTTTTTCTAGCCTTTTTTTCTTCTGTGTTTTTTCAATATACACCACTTTTAAGCAATGCATTTCAGAAGAAAAATACCATCTGAACCAGATGGATAGCAAGTCGTTTTCAACTTAACTTTTGCATATGACTTTAACATGTAAGGAGAACTATTTCTAAGAGATAGTAAACTTGCTGACAAGAACTACAAGTCTTGAACTTTCGCATATGTTGAGTGTTCTTCTTGTTTTCAACTAGCTATCCCTCACTGGTTGTGAAAAACGTGTGTCACTTAAAGCCTTCTTCGATGTGAGGCAAAATGAACAGCAAAGTCTACCTCAAGCAGAGCTATATGATAAAGCTGAACTACTCCCCCAGCTCGGTACAAAGGGGTCATCCCTCTTTCCCCCCCCCACCCCACCTCTGGTCACAAAACCCCTGTTCCTTCCCTTGTGCGGGCTCTGGCACTCCCCGCGCCCTTGCTGAGCTGCCTACGGCTAACCCAGCACAAACTAATCCAATAAAAAGTGAACAGTTTTCTGTTTGGTTAGCAAGTTGAATCAGCTTAGCAAAGGGCGAGACAAGCGTTAAAGCCAGCACAGGGGATACAGGAGGAGCTGACAGGCAGGAGGAGATTGCATTGAGGGGCTCAGCCACACCATCTAACTGCACCAGCTGTTAGCCTGACTCCAGCCCGCCGCATTTGTTGCCCAGGAAGCTCAGATTCTGCTCTTTCGTGCCATGCAGTTGTATACTTGAGCTCTACTGCGGTTCAAACCTCAAGAGCAACCTATTTGCAAAACAGTGCTTGAAACACACATACACAAGGCAACTTTTCAGGCTCTTACCTTCCCTGAGTATGAGCTCAGCCCGTAGGTCGTCAAAGACTTTCCCCCAACTAAGACAACGTCCTCGCCAAATTTGTAGGATGACTCGAGAAGAGATTCAACTGTGAAAGGAACTGCTTCCATGCTCTCTCGATCCCGATCCCACTGGAAAAGGTCCCCATCCAAGGAAGGGATTATCATCTTATTTCCAAATACCTAAAATAATTGAATTGAAGGTTAGCTACCCTTTAATCACAATTTTATCAAAACACACAGATCACAAATGGAAACAGAAATGCTGTACGAGCAAGTACAGTGCATTACATTCCCGTGTCCTACTTTATGGTTTTGTAGCCCAGAATTTTATTTTTCAAAGTTATACTGAAGACATAAAACTTTCAGACATTCAAATCAAATCCGTATTTCGCTATTCTTAGTTAAAAAAACCCAAAGAGTTCAGTGTGTGACACTTCTCCCACTTTAAGCAAAACATTTTAAAGCTCAATCAGTTGATAGATTAGTATCCGTCCAAACTGTAGGAAATATGATGCGGGGAGAAGCATTCTTGAAGAGACAGTCACTGGTTAAAGTGCAAGTTTTGCAGACTATTTGTGATAGTTTCAAGACAGTGGCATTGTAGGTAACGGTCTACTTCATTGTTGGTTTTTTTTCCAGAGCTAGTTTACTGCTAAACACAGAATCAATCATTCTCACTAGATTAGAAGACTGAATTCCATTTTAAAAGAAAAGCTGAGGCTGTATGTGAATTCTTTTCACAATTGACTACTCCAGAATATCTATCCTCCTGTAAACCAGAGAGAGCAATTATCATTGAGATCAGAGCTCACATTTCACCTTTGCCTTTCCAGGCAGTTAAATCTGAATTCTACTCCCCAGAATTTCTCATATTTAAGTATACTGTTCCTTTAAAACTTGCCTGGCTTTTTCTTGAACACACAAGTCAAAAACAAAAACAAAAAATAAATCCTGGAGCAGGATATGGTGGTTCATCCATTACACTGAGATTTTCAAGGAGATCCTAGTGCGGAAGTATGAGTCATTGTCAATGAGTACTAGGGGACTTATTAAGAAACTCATTATCAGCATGATAGACCATAACTAATACTGTGGAGCCACAGTGGCTGTGCCCATCAAGAACAGTGAGAAACTGTAACCCACATAACCTTAGCTTTTGAGGATATGGATTAACATGGATGATTTTAATGCTTTTTCAGAACCTCTGTCCATTTGGGCAGTATCCTACAACATAATTACGTTAAATTCAGATACTTTACACATTAGGATTTAAAGACTACTTCTGGTACACATGTATTAGTCACTTCAAACAAAATATTCCTGCTCAGACTCCAAGGCACGGCCGTTTCTTACGAAGTCATACAAAAGATCCAGAAGGTTTCTGGTTATTATTTCTGGAACCACTGTGAGGATCTGAAACCACATCTTCTGCGTGATTAAAATTCTAACATGAGACTTTTTATTCCTCTAAGTGGGTCACAGACAACCAAACAGCATTAAGCAAAGTTGGGATTCACTTAAACAGGGAGAGAAAGGAACATCTTGTAAATGCGTGCCTGTCATGACTAATACCTCTTCTTACATTGTTTGACACACCTCATTCAAAAAGAAAATTTAGGCGAGTTCCCTGACAATGCCGGTGACTGTATTTAAGATCCCTAAAGGATCCAACACCAATGCTTTCTGGCTTTGAAAAGCCTCATGATAACTGACAATTAAAATAAAAACTTCTCGCAGGAGCACAACGTGTAATTGAAGAGATGATAAAAATAAACCCCTGGGAGTAGCTGCAAAGTTCTTTACAATGCAAAATGAGGTATGTTCTTTCCCTCCCAGATATTTACCTTATGGCAAAAAAGGCCAAACATCCTGGAAGAGACATTGCACGAGATCTGTGATGCACAAGGTATGTTGCATTATGGCCTACCATTGGGGAGGAAAACAAACACATACACACACGGCTCTATACGTACACTTACAGAAATAATAAAAAAAAAAGCAAAAATTTGTGTGGGGAGGGGTCATTTATAGAAATCACCTGATCAGTAGAAAAATAAAGGAAGAAAATAAGGCTTACATAAATGTTCATATTCAAAAGCAGCCTTGTGATCTTGAGAAACAAAGGCATGCAGATTTTGGAAGATACCTTTTTGAACACAAAAGATGCCAGTGCCAAAGTTGCAGGTGTAACCATGTTGGAGAACCTTGTTAAAACATTCAGCACAGAAGAGTAACATCATAAAATGCATAATAATTTTGATGACAACTTTTAGCCTGTGCAGCTATTACTTTGCATAAATAAATCCTCTGTAAGGTTTCTTCCTGCACACGGTCCAGATACCTGCAAGTAGTTTGGAGGCCCAGGCTCACCTCTAGCAATACCAGACATTCCATATATAAATAAGAATGAACAGCACAGGTTCCTTCTATAAGCAGCTTTCCAAATATACAAAAGCCAAACCAGCTCCTGTACCACTGTTTCAGCACAGAGCCCAAGCCCTGCAAACCCAGCCATCAATTGACTTCAACTTGGATCCTGAAGAAATTTTACTGGCCATCAGTCAGCTAAATTCATATAGCATGGCCAAACTAGACATGCGCAAGCGGCAGCTGGACGGCCTCTTGCAAGTTCAGGCTTTCAGCTATGCTTGCTGGAAGCCACAACTGCAATGGCTTCGGAGCGCGGTGCGCTCCAAGGGCTGCGGACCACCCCCTCAGTTTGTAAAGAGAGGAGGCAGCGGCGCAATCCGCCCAGGAATCGCTGCTGGGCAAGGGAGACTCTCGGCGAGTAACTCTGCGAGCTCTGAGGAAAGCATGACACACGTCACCTTAAGCATTTCCCTCGTCCTGAAGCTCTTGCTCCAGGGCCCGAGTAGGAAACTTTCCACTAGCAAACAAGAGGCAACACGTTGGCCATTTCTGGGAATGGCACACCCAAATTCCCAACACGCATGACGCTCATGCAGCAACACGCATTTGTATACTCCTCAGATACAGGTCAAATCAGGTCATGGCTCGTGCGCCTTCAAAAATTCCCCGACACCGGGGCACTGCCCGCTCATCTGTAAAAACCTCGGTCCCCGTAAGCTGCAGAGGACTGACGAGACCATTCCCATCAGCTCTGCTGATCACCTGCCCGTGCTCCCAACCTTGAGGGCACCTACGGGAGCAGCACGTCCCGCGTGACATTGGGAAGGAAAGGCTGAGAAAAGCCACAACTGCTGTCGGTGAACACACCAGGAAAGGGAGCAAGGCAGCAGAAAGAGCTATTGCACGGAAGGACAATGCCAGATGGGGTTAAACTGACCGTGAATAAGTACCTGCTAGACGTTTTGGTTACTAACCATCACAAACCTGGTATTTCACAGCAGAAACAGAACGGGGGGGGGGAACCAACCCAAAACCCAGAAAAAAGGCCTTCTTTTAAGATGAATCTATCTATAAATAGGGTTACATGACAAGGTGCTGACAAGTGACTGCACCCAATTGCCACAAAGGTCCACTTCTACTAGAACAGCTTTATTTGAAGACCGGGGCAGGTACGCGAAAGCGCACACTCGCAGGTGCGCGCGCACAGGCAGGAACACAAGGCGTTTTGGGCGCTCGCGTTGGCATCTTCCAAGCGAGCGGTTTAGCCAGAGGCTTTAGAAGGACGTTAATAACAACAACTCGTACCCGAGTTGTGCGGCTCGTTCTCTAGTACGTGAGAAGCAGCAAAGGGACTTTCCTTGAAAGTACTAGCAACTAGCATCGGCATGCAGCTCAGGTAAAGGAATGACATCACCCTGTATCTCAAAAGCATTACCTCATCTCCTAATCCAAGGAGTGAGTCACCCAGGCAGTCAGCTGCAAATCTCTTGGCACAGCGAATGTAGGTTACCACGATGCACTTACACATTCCTCTGATCTGTCAATGTAAATAGCTATTTGTTCAGCTTCACCGGTCAGCAATATGGCACATAATTGTTAAGTGGCTTGTCTTTCAGCAGTAACACTAAAAAAAAACCCCCAAAGCCACCCAGCCCCACATTAACTATCGAGCCCTACAAGCGACGCTGCTCTTTTTGCTCATTAAGAGTTTGAAGCTGAAGTTCTCCATTGGCTCGGCGCGGGGTGCCGCAGCCCTATCAGCGGCGCTGGCTGCTCAATCTCCAGGCCGACGGGTGAGGTAATGCAGTTTCTAAAAAGCCTTCACAAAAAAGCAAAAAGGCATAACGATCCGAAATGGCATACGCTACCAGGGAATTTGCTGTCTAGACTCTTTACTGGAAAGGAGGGCACTGCATGCAAGGTTCCACGGCAGGTTGATCGGTGCGGGAAGAAAGCTGCTGATTTACAGCAGG
>VZTL01063926.1:16502-33845 GCA_013400535.1 Scopus umbretta
GGGGGGGGAGAGAAAAAAAATTGTGTAAACAGAGATCAAAACAAGCTGAAGTACTAAAGCTTTCATGAGCTGTTTAATATTAAGTGTGACATTCATTTCCCATGCCTAACAGCCTTTATCAAGCCTGCTCACGTGTAGACACATCTGAGACAAATCTGGTGCCAAAACAGTCAATATTATCGTTTGCAGATGGGCTGGACTTTCCAATAACTCCAAGAAAATAACTAAGCACAGGTAAAAATATTTTCCTTAGAATAGGAAGCATTACATCTTTGTGTTTTTCTAATACTTCAGCTTGTGGTTTTCAAACCTTACTCCTACGATAAACTGTGAGAGCTTCATTCCAGTTACTAATTAACTAAGACTAACCTATATGATCTGAAATGACAAGGGTACCCATTTTTTCCTCTACGATTATCTCTACAATAGGATCACTGTAACAAACAGGATCAAAGCCAACATCAGGCATGTTCTTAAGAAAGCTACTTCTCGGTGAGAACTATGTCTTTTGAGCCCCTTTAAAATTACTCTAGGCCATATATTAAAAGTCACATATGGCAGCTTCACCTAAAGGGTAGAAACAAGAGTCTGCACAACATATCTGGGAAAGAGAAAGCAATCATCATACATTTCATGTTTTTAAAAAAAAAAACAAACATAGGCACACAGTAATACAGGTATCCTTACTATAAACGTTTACAGATTTTTTGGGCAATATATATTGAGAGATTTATACACACACACTGGGCAAAGTCTGGAGATGTCCCCAGTTCAGGCTGGTCTGGAACTGATTTATTGTCTGCTCTGTTTTGGTAACACATGCAGGGAGGTATCTGCACAGACGAACTGGTTTATGACTTCCAATATAAGAGGTTATTTCTCCTCTTCAGCTTGGATTTCAGGATGTTGATTCATCTGTTTTCCCTTCAGCTACCTGCAGAAATCCTGAAGCACAGGATTGCCAACGTACTGCTAGTAACAGGCAAACCCTAATCAAACAGGAGTACATTGGGATGAAGGGGCCGGCTGGAGTCTAAGGAGGCATTTTTCTTCAAACTTTCTGCAAGGCCCACAACATCACTGCTTCCTGAAGAAGAGAACAAAGACCCAGGCACTAGTACAATCTTTTGAAAAACAAAGGCTGGCAAGTTAAGCTATTCCACTGCCTAAAGCACTGGTAAAAGAGCAAAGTTTTCTTCAGAGCATACAGTGCTATTTAACAAGCCAAGGAAGAAGAAAATTGACTACAAGGGGGGGTCCATGATTTACATCAGCAAAATGACCTCCTGAGACATGGTCACGGGCAACGAAGAAGCTGAAGCAGGAAATACGAACAGACAGGTGGTTGTTTTGTCTAGAAAAGCTTTCCTTCTCATGAATGCTGTTACTTCTGATCTCAGCACTACACCTGTTTACAAAGTGCATACCTGTTCCTCACTACCTTCTGCTTCTGTTAACTGGTGTATGTGCCAAGACTATCTTCAAGACCAAGACCGTGAGAAAGGCTGCACTTGGACATCTGATGAATCAGTATTTTATGGAGCAGTTTATGGAGGCAGGATTATGTGGCCTTTCTCCTCTGAAGAGGTAAGAGCCAGCCTGTGCCAGAGCGGCACATCAGAGAAGCCATGGAAATAGGTTTCATCTCAGCTGGGGTGTGACACACCCAGAGGGCACACCAGCTCTGCACAGCCATCGTGAGTGTAGATGTTTCTCAAACCTCAGGATGATTTTTAGCATCAGGCTCTACGGCTCACCCAGAAACAGGAGTTCACAGGATTTGTCAAGTGACCAAACCTGGTCCCCTGCTCCTGTCCATGTTAAGATCCCTATGACAGAAGTTTCTATCACGGTCTGTCTTCTCCCTTCACCGTCGCCCATACTCCACGAGCTGGTAGTTTCTATTTCATTTTTCATTGGTTAGAGAAGACAGGGCCAAGTCATAAACACAGCTTTCATGGCCTTGTTGTGTTGTGCATGATGAGTGCGTGAAGTGATGCTGTAATCCTGTGCCTGGATGACTACTAGAGAACTTGTTCGAAAAGTCCTTTTTTCCTCTCTCCTCAAAGAAACACCTGCAACGTCCTTCCAACAGCTTTATTAAATGACTATACTTGGTATCTCTGTTGTGATTCTACACTTCAGATCTGAAAATCTGATCGGGTGTAAGCTACCAGGGTCCTGACCAAACTGTCTTTTACGCAAACAGTGCAAAAAGCAACAGATGACAGCAGCTCAGTAGCATGAGAGTTATACTCTCCTTTCCAGCGTCAGGGGCACAGTATCTTGTCTGCCTGGAGTTTGCCATTAAAAGAATTAGTCCTACTCTGCCCACCCTTGAGCAGCCACGCAGGGAAATGGAGGAACCGCAGTGTGCTACCTAGGCTGCTCCAGCTTCAAAAGAGATCAGGTCTCCAATACTGTTTGCTGTGCAATCAAACAGACCCTTCTTCTGAAGAACAGCAAACTAAAATACCACTGTTACTTTAATCATAGTCAAACAAGACTTGGGGTTTTGACTACAGAGATGCCAGCCTGCTCTGCTGCCATGGTAACAGACTTTTAAAAACTGTTCTCCTTAATAGTAAAAAAAAAAAAACCCTCATGGTGCTTTAAGAAAGACTTTATTTTGACATTATTCCATCCCCCTCTTTAATGTGGTAAGTTTTATTAATAAGAAGATACTGCAACAGTCTTCTGGAACTTAAGAGCAGTCCTTTCTGAGACAAACCAGAGCTGCTGCTACTGAGCCCATCACTGAGCTCCTTAAAAGTAACACCACATAAGAGAGAAGATTAGTGAAGAAAATTAAAATCACCCAGAATCTTACTTCTGCAGACACAGGCCCAATACAGAAGCTCATTAGCCCCGATATCAAACCTGGTACTGCTCCAACATTAGGACATTTTAAGATGATGTTTTAACTCCACCACCACCTCCACCCCCCTACCAGCCCTCTCCTGTGGACTACCTGGGCTCCACCTGGGAGCTAGGCAAGATGCTCCTCTGCAGAGATGGGGAGAACAGGCAACAGCAGAAACCCACATCACTTCAGGGGTCCAGGATTTAAGCTGATCTCTGTCGGACCTTGTGTGTTTCCTCCCCTGGCCCTGCCTGGACAGGGTGCTTTTTCAGATAAGGACACAGAGTCCATGTGTCTTAAAAAATTAAGTCACAGAGCAACTCCTATGGGAGAGGAGAGCCCAGTATAGGAGAAGAACAGAACATGGCAAATGCACAGTCTCCTCTTTCAAGGATGCAAAGAAAGTAGAAAGCATGAAACATGCTGTGACTCTGACAGAAAGATTAATAGTTACCTGCATGTGGAGGACAAAGTCCAGAAGAAATTCGGAAATGAGATGTCAGTGGCTGTGCTGCTAGAAGAATGACTTGCTAAACTGTCTAAAATGCTTAGTGCTTCAAACAGGCACTTTCTTTTACAGATAAAGATACAGGCTGAAAGTTCAAAAAGGCTTTAGGGCAGAGTAAATCACTTTGTTGTGTTTTGGGCAGCTGAACTCCAAATAGTGAAGTTATCCATTCCCTGTGGTGGAACAGGTACTTATCTAGGCATTACTAGAGTCAATCCATTTTATTATCTGTAAACACTAGAACTGCTTAACAGCCAATACAAAACATGTAGCATACCTTATGCAATTAAATTACAAGTTACTGTAAAGATAACTAAACAACAGAGACAGAGAGCTGATAATAAACATCTTTTCCAAGATTTGCAGCAATGCAAACGTCTGTGAGCATGACGGATTAAAGCTGGTCATAAACATTAGCCCAGAGTAACTCCAAGAAACTTTCCTGGCTTTGTCCAAGGCAGAGCATCACTTGCGAGGATTGGGGTCGAGAGCTCTGGTATCATACAAGCCACAAGAACTCGTTCCGTAGCTTCCCACGTGTCTTATAACGGAAGCTGTCATCGCCCCAAACATCCTTACAGTAGGAGTTAGAGGATACATGTCAGCACTTTCAGGGCTTTATCAGTGCTAACTACATCAAGTGGCAGCAAGAAAGCCACCGAGCTGCAATTATAGGAAGTCTTTTGTTGTTTTTTTTTAATTGAACAAGACATTGAACTAGAATGACTGACTGTCTGTGAAGATGTACAGTTTTGATAAATACGTAAGACCACTTGTCTAAGCAATAGCCCTACTTGTCACCCCAACAAAAATCATAATGCTGCATCATACTAACCACTAAGGCAGCTCAGGCATCCAACAGCAATTCCCTTTCTGGCAAGTTTACCACTTCACATTAAAAATGTTTGGATAGCTAAAGTTGTGCTTTTCTAGGAGATGCAACCAAACTTTTTAAACAATTAAGTCTTTTCCCAATGATTTTTTTGTCCATTAAACATCATTAGAAGTTTATTTTTAGGAGAATTATAAATTACAGTTTTTTGTTTCCCCAAGAAAGCAACAAAAGATCAACACTTGAAATCCACAGATCTCTCCAGCAAGTTTCCCAAGCCCGTTGCCTCTTACGGCCACACACACCGTGCACGTTTCCAGCAACAGAAATGAAAAGAACCGCTTGCGCCATCAGAAATCACAATACATCTATGTAGTTAAAGAGCAGTCACATCTATTCGCTTCTTGCAAAACACAGGCTTCACTCCCCTTGATAGCCCTAATAAGCCTTCTCTGCCTCAATTGCAATTAGAATTTATCTTCCTTTGAAGTACGATTCTGGACACTCGCTTCTTATTCATTATGAGCTTTTCCAGGACCATTTAAGACACTAATATCTCTCTCTCTACCCACAGGCAGCGCACAATCACATTTCCTTCCCCTGCAGAGGAATCGAGATGGCAGCTGATAACCTGTCACGGGATCTCTTCGTACACACTATTCTCAGTTTTAAACTGGTCACCTCCAACCTTCAACAAAATCGCTGTGATCAATCCCCACATCTCTATATTTTGTTTAGTACACTCCAATTCCATTTCTATTATAGAAAACCTGTACAATGGAGAACTGGATAATGCCCCAGGCTTCCTCTACAGGAAAGGATACCTTCAGCTGCCAAAGCATCTGGTGGTTCTACATCCGTCTCGGTAGCACACAAAAGTAAGGATCAGCTACAGGACACAAGGAACTCTACTAGAATACTCTTCCAGACAACTAAAATTATACCACCTTACCTGCAAGGAAACAGGTTTTCCCCAGATTAGTCACCTCAATAACAAGTCCATTGATTTACACTCTGCCTGCTTGAACAGAGTGGCAATTCGGGACTTCACATTTGGTCACAACATATAACAGCTGGAAAGTAAATTTACAGCATTAATAGAAATTTCCAAAATTTTATTCTTCACTTCCTTGAGTAAAACTTCGCTTTAGAAAGTTCTGCACACACCTAAAACTCAAGGGAACGAACTTCTTTTTCTCTGTATGTGGAAGTCTGACCCCACTGCACAGCACTTGCTCCTGCAAGCAGCCTGTTCGGGTGCACAAAGACTCTTCCAAGTGCTAAGCAGGAAAGATCGCTTCTCTTGCTGATGTGTCCCATGCCAGATGTTTTAAGATGCACAAATACATTAAAAGTTAGGGTTAACACCAGTGAGATAGACAGACCCATTCATCTTTAAGCAGAAAGCCAGAGAGAAAGCCATTTTCTCAGAATGTTTGTGTAGCTTGAAACAAATCTCCTTTCGTTTTGCCCAGTGACTGTTAGCAGAGTCAGAACAGATTTATACATGTTTAATAGAAATTCATAACATTCAGTACTGTATTCAACAGCTGCTATAATAACCTTTCAAGTGAAAGTACTCAAACAAGTCTGATTGACAGTCTTAAGTATTCCGCACCCGTGCCCAAAACACACGTATCTCAGCTGTTCATTGGATGATATTTACAGGCAGTGACTTAACTAAAAAATAGCTAAAGTAGAAAGACATGGACCAAACAAAAGCCTCATTTTCATTCAGGCTAACGAAATGCTGCTGCAGGGGTGCCCTAAGTGGTGCGTGTGACTTTCCTCAAACTGATGTCACAAGATTTCTCTTTCAAAGAGACAGTTAAATTATTTACCCTTCCCCTCACCTCTGGGAGCACACATAAAAGAATCCAGAAGTCACAATTCAAGCCCCTCAGAGGGCGTTTTGACCTCTTGTCTTGCCCTGACCTGCTCAGTGTGGGTTTTGCAATTTCTTCTGCACCGAAGCGTAAGAGGCCCAAGGATGAGAGTCACTGAATTTCTTCCCACATTCCCAAGGCAACCCAGGACAGCTTTTGGCTCTCCTCCGGCTTGACTGGGTACAGAGGTTACCCTACCTAACGTGCAGGTAAGTGCAGGCAGTCAATACCTTAAAGTGATTCCCAGGTGCCTGGACACTTCACAGCAGAACTTAGTATTTCTTTTGAGGAATCAAAGCACTTAAAAGCTGAAAATGTTTATGATGCTGATAAAGGGAAGGAAAAAAAAAGAAATTCATACTGTACATTAAACCTTGTCACTAGTGGAGCTTTGGAAGTTTCAAGATCTTTTCTTAACTCACTGCTCGAAGCATCAGTCTGTCCTCTCCAAAGGGCAAAAAAAGGAACAATCTGCTAAAGATATCTATGGGTTCAATTTGCCTACAATACAATTAGTTTTCAGCTGACTTTAGTATAAAACTTCTTTGCATCTCCACTTTTCTCTGGAGGAAAAAAAATAATACTCAGCTATTCCACAAAAATATGCCACCTTTATGTCCTAAAAAGATCGCACAGATGTCTAAGTTTGCAGAAAAGTTTATTTTATGTGGCTGTCACAAGAAAAAAAATGGCAAGAATTTCTTATGTATACAATGCAATTCAAAGATTCTGAGAGCCTTTAGAGGGATAAAGGACGTTGACAGATTTTGTGACAGGACATAACCAAATTATTTCATTTTTCCAGGATATAGTGGTATGTTTACTATGACCACTGTAAATGTCAGCCTTGTGGACTGAAACAGATCATTTTGTCCCATGATCCCCAACCTCTCAAATAAGGAAATAAGATGCTTACTCGGGGATTAGTCTCTAACAGCCAAATCGGGAGCCGACGCAGTTACTTTTACTGCGTACATCCCAGTGCAGCCTCCCCCCCCCCCGAGCACTGGAACGACCACAGCCGGAGCCGCCCCACCAGGCTGAACTCCCGGCAGCGCTCCCGGCAGCGCAAAGCAAAACCCTGCCACAGCCGCGAATGCCGTTTTAAGCCGTTACTCTCACATCATCGCCATCAAGTATTCCACGGATCTTCCCCTTTCTCAGCAAACATCAGCTACCAGCTTTTTCACGGGAATATTTCTACTGTTTATCCATCCCACAACAGGTTTTTTTCTGTCTCTGTCTCTACTCCAGCCTCCCCATCCCATCAGTCATGCTGGCCAGTCATTTTAATATACAGACAAGTCCACACTCGCATTTCTCTCGTATAATAGATCCTCACAAAAGAAAGACAGAAGGCCATTAAGTAATTTAGTATAAAGCTATGCAGGTAACAGGACACGCCATCCTCGTTAGTAAACAACAACAGTCTCATAATGATGCGCTGTGAACCTCTTCACATCCAGCTCTTCACCCACCAGTAGCCCCAGGTCCTTCTCCGCAGGGCGGCTCTCAATCCCTTCATCCCCCAGCCTGTACTGATCCTGGGGGTTGCCCCGACCCAGGTGCAGGACCCCGCACTTGGCCTTGTTGAACCTCAGGAGCTTCGACCCACTTCTCGAGCTTGTCCAGGTCCCTCTGGACAACATCCTATCCCTCAGACATATTCATTACAAAGCTACATTTTAAAGAACAGTCTTCTAATGAAACGTAAACTCCCTTTTAGAAAAGTTGAGACTCAATGATTTTACACTGAACTTCAACAAGCAATCTTTATGTGCAAGTAACAAGAAATCTTGGAGATGTAAACATACAGCTTTTATAGAGAAGGGCTTTTCATTTTGACACAACAGGGAAAACAGCAAAACAGTTTTTTTTAAAATTCCTATGCACAAGACTGAAATGCAGAGTCATACCTTTACATCATTGGCACCCTGACCATGACTGTTTATGTTGGAGCTTAGAGCCATGAATTTTACCATTTTAGTTACCCAGACACACAATTAGTAGTTCAGCAGCCTTTTCTTTCTAATTCATCTGTTCACACGACAAATGATGAACATCTCACTTGTCAGCGTCTTAAGCAGTAGTTTCAAGATCTGAAGCATTTGACAGAGCTGCTGGAACATTTGAAATTTTACTACCTCACTTTCCTAATTAACACATGAGCTCCAGACAGCCAAGTTGACATTTTACAGTTAGGCAAAGGAAGTAACTACTGTTCTATTAAACACAGAGTTTGAAGATCTAATGTTTTTTCTTAAAAGGCACATGGAAACTAAATTGATGCTTTCGCACCAGGACCTGGAACTACAGTTCATTGCACTCTCACCCAAGATAGTTAAAAAAAAATAACACTCATCAAAACAATTAAGACACAGCAGCACACACTTTCCTCACTCTGAAAGAACACAAATCTTTAACACTGCAAGTGTAATGCAAAGAGTTCCTCATCTGCCATTTCTTGCAAGAAGATGTAGGTTAACAGCTTGCATAGCAATACTGGTTTCTGATGAAGATAACATGGTAGTTGCAGGCACAGAGGCCTTTTTTACCTGTAAAACGTAGGAAGAGGACGAATAAGGCTCAACAGTTAGAGAGAGTAAAACCTAACATACCACATGCCCAAATGGGAGAGGAAATGCTGCAGAGTGGGGAGATAACAGGCTCTGAGCCATTAATGAATTTAATGTTTTGACTCCAAAACAGAATTGTCCCAACAACTTTAATGAGGCCAATTACTCAAGTAGTGTCTAGATTCACTGCATGAAATCTTCTAGCTGATACTGACAGCAGATTAAACATATAAATCTTTAAATGTTTAAAATAAATATTGAAATGTTTAATAATAAATATTTAAATGTTTAAGTGTAACTTATTTGGAGTATTCATCACTTTCATTTTTTGTTAAGTTCTGTCTTATCTTAACAGCATTTGTTTACATGACAGTTAAGTCTAAAAAGGCCTATATTCATAACAATCAACAGCTTCTAAAAGGCCAGAATGAAGTTTTACTTCCAAAATTAGTTCTCTTGTAGGCTCTGCATTTTAACTGCCAAAATCCATCAGTGTCCTTGGCCACAGTTGTAGAAATGCAACAAATTGAAAGCCCATCTGAAAACTTCCTATATGTATAAAAAACACTCTTTAAAGTGTATTTTTATGACTGCCACAACCTACTAACTTGTAAGTACAAAAGGGAATTAAATATTGCATGGAAAAACTATAATTTTTGTTGTCTAAGCACCAACCTTTAGTTTCCGAAGTCATGCCACACTGGAAAAAGATCAAAACTCTGGACAGATCAGTTGAGCGACAAAATCTAGATTTGCAAAAACACTTCTACCAATACTTCTATCGAGTAAAGATTTCTTGAAATCTTTACAAGCCTGGGCTCATGTCTTACTGAAATTTGTACTGAAAAATGAAGTTTATATTTGCACATATTTAAAATGTGTGTTTTATAACCAGTTGTTCTGTTTTCACATTGGTCATTAGAAACCCTTCGCAGTAACAGATCACAGAACAATATTTTAAGTGTCTAGTATTGAAAGCATTTGTGAAGGACCACAGTTTATAACTGGCACCTTCCTCTTTACAGTTCTTCTTACGGTTTTCATATTCTTTTTAAATTCTGTTCTTGAACATATTTTAACATAAGAAAGTTCTTCTTTCCCACAGTGTTTTTTCTTAAACATAAAAATACACCTTAAACACAAAAATATATCTGAACAAGACTCAAAGTTGCAGCTGTAAATAAAATTCTCTCTCAAAAACAAGGAACATGAGTTAAAAATCACATTACTTTTGCAATCTGAGACACTTATGGCTCTCATACTTATGCTACCACAGCAACGGACCAAGTCTTTCCTTAGACTTCTTCATACTGAAACAGACGTCATGTAAACTAGACAGCAACAACGAATCACAAGCAAGAAGCTCACACAGTCCAAATACCCCTGAATCCAACTTTCATCCTCTGCTGCTCACCGTGCAAAAGCATGATATAGGACTGGTCATCAAATCCAACCATCCATGACAGTGAGGGACCGTGTACTTTGTCATCACCACAAACTACCTCTCAGTTGGTATATTTATTCCTCCTAATTCTAGGAGAGAATGACTCATGGATCTCACTTCTTCAGTGCAGGGGAAAAAAAAAAACCAAGGCAAAAAGCTTCCTTCTAATTTCCAGCCTAAGTGCCTAAGTTTATTCAAACTGATGGTGGAAACAGCACCAAACAAGAAATTTAACTCTTCAGATTTCCATCTTGTAGTTCATCAGCAAGGGGTGATGCAACCCTTTACCGCTCAGCACTTCAGGGTGACCTTCAGCACTCTATTTCATTGCTAACACTTTCTATTTCATAGGCAGCCCGCTTATCTAGTATAAAAAAAACCCACTGATCCTTTGTTCATTTACTAAGCCACAAGGACTTTTGCTTTTCTTGAGGGGGAAAGAAAAAAAAAAAAGCCAGTACTTGCCAAAACATACTCTAGTAATAAAAAGCAGATGATCCTTTCATTTGCTTCAAATTCCAAGTAACTTGTTTTCAATCAGCAACTGCATACACTTCCCAAACTCAGTTACATCATCTGGTTTGATAGTTATCACACACATCAATTGCAAGACTAAAATGCTGACACACTCTAGTTTGAAATGGCAACATGATGTAAGCACTGAAAAAAAGTTTGACAATAGCTATCAAACTTTATCCATACTAAGTCTGCTGCATTATTTAACATCTATCAAATATGGAGGAAGTTACATTTATTGTATCGTAGAATATTCTGTTTTTAAAGATTTGGGCAGGAAAGAGATTAAGCCTTACCTCTGGTTTACTGAGACTGGATGACACAAGAGAACCTGATCCCACATCCAGATCCCACTGTTTTCTCCCACTGTTTTCTGGATCCAGTGCAGCAATTCGTCCATCCAAAGTGCTGATAATTACTAGAGATCTGCAAGTTGGAAGCATCCATAGTCAAAACTACAGCAGTATGGAGTTTATCTATCAGCTCTTTTCTACATTTAACACAGTGCAACTCCAACTTTCAAGTTAAGTCCACACATTCTGCAAAACAGTAATTTAACTTGGTAGCTCTACCTAAACCAATGGGAGAGAGTAGTAAAGTTGAACTCTCTGGCTGGATCTCAAACTAATTTACATGCTATAAGACACCTTCAGAGTTCAGTTTCAGGGGAAGATAGCTGACTTTTCACTCTCACATGCAGGTGCTACCACTACAACGCTGAATGAGATCATCTTTTGAGATATTTGTGTGACCAGTATAAATCCCGTTTTTCTAGTCCCTTCCGCGCTGATCTTTAATACGTCCTTTCAAAACAACCAAAACCTGAAACAATTAACCCAGTAAATCAGTACATATGAAATAGTAAGTTGCAACTAATTTTTCAGTACCTCTGGATCAAACATCGAAATCCTGGACATTTGACAAGTCTTAGAATAAAACAAGCCCCACCTAAGTCATGCGCAGGACACTAGAAACAATCTCCAAGGGCTGGAGACAACAAAGCAAGCCAACTGCCTTGTGCAGCTTAGGCTTTAAGTAGCCTATCTGCCTGGGGATGCATGGCAACGGCAGGCTAGCTGTCAGTTTCCACAGTGCCTGAAGCTCATCAATTTTAGCAAATCTTGTTTCTTACACAGCCATACAATTAGAATAAGCATTTCCGATTGGCCTAGAATTGAAGCATTACAAAAAAAAAAAGCCAAAAAAAGTGCCGAAGCAAAAAACAAAACAACGCTTCAGAGAGAAAACACCGACAAGGCATTTTTGAAGGGCCTTTTTCTCCTTGAGGATTGTTTCACTCTGACATGAAGAAGTTAGCAGTTTTGGCTTGCAGCAGGCTCACCAGTCTTCAAAGGCTGCAGGAGTAGAGCTTGATCACTCTACAGAGTGCTTGCACTGAGGGGGGCTGGATCTAGTGACCCAGAAGGACCTTTATAGACACTGGTGTCAATGAGAATAAGGAACTGTGCAAATAAACCTGACGGGCAAATTAACTATTTTCAGGTGGGGGTGAAAGGGCAGAGGGGAGGTAACACACACAGACACGTGTGCGAATCATTTCTTTGATCAATAAGGAACACTAAATTACTGTGTAGAACTGAAGCCAAATACATTCACTTGTCCAAAGTTACCAGCGTAGTAAGCTGAAGTTTAGAGAAAAAACGATGGGGGCCATTGTTTTTCTTTAAAGAGGGAAAAACTAAAATCACGATCGTAAAAACATGTTCAAGGATAGCGGCTTATTACATCACCTATAGCAAAGGTCACGTAAAACACTGCAGTTTTACATGTAAAAGTAGCCCACACGTTTTATAGGACCTTACACTGTCCTATTGCACTATATTGTTAATAAATAGAAAATTAAAGACATCTTTAACCTGTACCAAAAATAACGTAGCAGCTCCTACTTCCGAGAGTGGCCAAGCATCGCGTTCCTCCAAAAGCTTAGTTTAAGAAACTGTTTGAAAAGTACCAATTGTGCAAATATTTGAACAGTAGAATACGTGAGTGTTTATAATCTGAGAACACATAATTATTGCAACTGTACAGAAACCAGGACCGGGTTAATAATAAACCAGGAGACTGTCTATTCTCAAGCACTGTAAACAAGTGCTTGCACACTAAAGGCCTTGGACACACATTTAAGAGAATCCGTTTGCTTTATTGTAAAACACTCTACCTGAAGCCCTCTAGCATTGCATAAAAATATTATTCCAAGCGGGTCTATTTAAATTTTATGTTGACCCAGCTGACGACTACGTTATAGAAAAAGGTAGAAATGTAGCTAGAACAGAAGGAATTTTGGCAGGAACACTGTAGAGAAGAAAAATCCTGAAATCTCACTGTGAAACATTTCCTTCCCATCTACTCCCATTGTTTTCCTTTATCTAATTCTTCCCGCTTGACTTCTCCCTCAAGTAACAAATGTTTTATGCCTTTATCTCTTACCTTTCCATATTATCTTTCCCCCCCAGACGCAAACCTCAACCTTCCCCAAGAGTTATCTCATTATTTAAGGCTCGCCACTGCCACGCAACTTGGCAGTTTTGGAATCTGTACGTGCATCATGACCTCCAGGCACGCAAACCATGGTGTAACCGCACTTACGTTTCAAGTTTAGCTGATCAGTAAAGGGGGAAAATTATGCCTTCGGGGGAACCTTCGTACCAATAGCACACAATTTAAGAAACTGGTTTACCCAGCTGCTTCTGCATACCCTAAAAATCCTGACTTCTCTTGGGTGCAATGGCACCTTTTATTAGTCCCCTTGGCCACCAGCTCTGTAGTGGACTTTGTTTCACAAACTCCACCTACTGAGCAAACACTTTGATGAGACACAGGAACAGGACTGGCTCGGCTAGATCTAAACCTTGCAAGTGGCTACCTTTAGAACTGGAACTAGGTGCAAGAAAAACATTCATTTCTCTCTGCTTTTTTAATGAGTGACTCATTTTGAACTAAGTAGTCATGTTTCTGGTCCCATCTTCATCTTGCTCTTTTCAAGAACAATCCTGCATGTCAGAAAAAAACTGCTAAAAATCCTCACTCTTGTAATAAAATCCTTCCTTACTTACTCATTTTTCTACAAATTAAAATTTTAATACCTGTTTTCCCTATCTCTGATGGACTCCAGTGAGTTAAAATCCTGTCACTTGAACTCTAATTGGTCTAAGATCTGCAATTTACCTACATGTGCCCTAGACCCATGCTAGTGTTATACTTTCTTGCTATCAGATTTTCCTTTTTTCAAGTTCCCCCCTTTCTCCGTGAGATTCCACTGCTTGCAGCTTCGCGTACCGAGAGTACGAAGTGGTGACAAGAGATCTTCCCATCTCTCAGGTAGTCTAATCAAGCACTAAATGAACACATTCTGATAAAAGCAATTTACGTGACTACTCCAAGAAACTATTTCAGAGCTTAAAAACAGGGAGGCAACCTGCTTTTTGTCACCCCACAGTGCTATCATAAGTTTATTGTAGCCTATTATGCCCAATTCTAACAGCAAATTCTTACAAACACCCGTAGAATATGGCTACGATTCAAGAATCTTTTAGCCATCTCTTTGGAAGTCTTCGCTGGCTGAAGAGGTTAGGACTGTACCTGCAATTCCATTACATTAAACTGAAATAGCAATATTCTGGATGCATCTTTGGGACACCTAATTGACAAGTAGCACGGAAAAGGAATTCCCAAAGTTAGCTTCTATTTCAGTTAAGCCTGATAAACTCTGTTATTCTCTGCTAAAACGATACCTTATCACTGGCTTTATCAACACCACCTCCTGACTGGGGTAAAGCTTAAAGACTACCTTGACCAAAGAAGGCAGCTTCCATCAACATATGAGTTTTCCAAGAACACTGCCAAACTAGACCTCGTTTCTGCAAACCATCAGACAAAAAAACCACAAAATATTACCCAACTTAAGGTCAAAGGTAAAAAAGTCAAAAGTCACAACTATAACACCAAGGAAGAGAGGAAGATAGAGACAAACAGCATCAAGGCTGCAAATTCCTGAAATGGCAAGGCATTTGTTGGAAGTAAATCACAAGCTATACTAGGGAGTGAATCACATCACACGCATACCTGAGCAGGAAAAAAAACCACCAATACAAAACCAGAACTGCACCAGTCTCCACAAGCCTGGACCAGAACAAAAACAAGGTACAGAAAGGAATCACTCCAAACTAGGCAGTTACTTAAATCTCAGGATCCATCAACTAGGCACCTGAAAAACGAGTATCAGTAATGTGATGAAGCCGCTTCCGTACTTCACCTTGCTACTGCTCCAGAACACATTATTATGAACCAAGTGATGGAAGAGAAGATCCCTTCTGGGCCCTTACAGATGGCCAGCAGGAGGACTAAAGCAAGGGACTGGTACAACATAGTGCATACGAAGGTATCTGTAATCACAGCAGCTGGCAGAGACTAAGCTAATACTATAAAGTCAGATTTTATTTACACTTTGTCAATATGAAAACACATCTAGACATAATTCCCCCCACCCCGACCATATACAAACAGCCTCTACAGTTAAATGAAAATGTTTTCTTACCATTTCCTACCCTCTTTTGCTCACAGACGTGAGCTTGTTATTGAAGTACAGTTATGTTTCCCCTTGAAACTCTGTAAAATATCTACTACAAACCTCAACATACATTGACAAGAGGCCAGTTCTGGGCCTTAAAACCATCGTTTATATCCCGTTACGAACACAGCCCATTTTCTGAGACCAGGTGGCCCAAACGCAGCGCTGTTCTACTTTACATAAGTGAAGGTACCCCACTTACCTACAAACAGAAGAAAAGGGCTAAAGATTGTAAGGGAATATATAAACAGGATAGAGGAGGAACACTTATTTAGCTCATCTACACCCTTTCATTGTGCAAAAACTTTCTATTTATTCAAATAAGTTGTTTTTGTTAGAAAAACAAAGCGGAACTTATCATCATTTTGGTACAACATTTACCACTACTCCCATTTCAGTTTAAAAGAAAAACCACCCCAACCCTAATACCTTCAAACTTCAAAAGCTGTTTGGGACACTGCAAATACAGCTGTTTGTCAAACTTGAACTCTAAACAGCTATTCCAATTTCAAAACCTGCATGTTTGTATGTAAACAGCACGGTAATTCACCAACCCTCACATTTTCTTCTAGGAAACTAAAAAGTCCTCAAAACCAAGATGGTTACATTCATTTTCCTACAGCAAGAACAGCTGGGGTTTGGGTTTTGATTTTGCTGGGGTTTGGGTTTTGATTTTGCTGGGGTTTTATGGTTGTTTTTTTTGTTTTGTTTTTTTTTTTTCTTCAAATGATACTGAGCTGTTATACTACATGGATATTTTATTGCTGAAGAACAATTAGCTGAGGTGAGTAGAGATTTCACAAATACAGATGAAAAAAAATAAAGAAATGCAGGCAAATACTATGGCCAGATAGCCATCCTATTTTTATTTGATGACAGCAAATCTATTCCTGTGCACTAATCAATTAGAGAACAGATACATTTAATCTCAGTCTTAAATTACTAAACTGAACATCTTTAGTGTATTTTACTTAGCTCTAGTAATCAAACAGGAAATTCATCTTTAAATATTTTCAGGGCTAAATAAATGAACGTCTTATTAAAAATTGACTGCAGCAGAACTGTAATAAACTAGGTAAGATTTTGATGACCTGATACACAAAAGAATGATCCTGTTGCTAACAGGTGAATAGATTTTCCTCAAAGAAAACAGGATGTCAAGTTATCAGCCCGTTCCTTGCTCTAAGTGAATGCTCGGGTATGCTAAGAAAAAGCTTTGGGATTTTAATTTTTAGAACAGGTTCTCAAATATAGTAGGCACGTAGTCATGCTCTTCTTCCTTTAAACTCTGGCTGTGGCTTATCACCTCATCTTTCTCAGCCAATTCCGAAACAGAGTGGAAACAGCTCAGTAACATTTCTGCGCTTGAGTCATTCATTAAAATCTTCCTTTCGCGAGAGCTTCTTGCCACGTGTGGTTATTAAGTATTTTATTTCCCCTTGTTATAGTCTGAAACTTGTTTGGCAATTTGTCTTGCATGTTCTGCTTCCCTTCAAGCGTACACCAGTGTCTGTGTTTAACAGACAATTAAGTAAATAGGAGAATTGCATTTTCTTTTAGAAGAAAAAGATAACAGAAGGGGATACGGTGCTCTGAAGAACTACGAGTTGCAGGTGTTGGAAAGAGTTTAGACCACAGACGCAGTGCTTTTGGGTCTCCTTCCCGCCGGCACGGCGTGCCACCCGGTAGCACGTCAAGGAAGGGATGGAGACTTGGTATTACCAGGGTAAGTAGACCGGCCAGATGTCACATAGCATGACATCCGGCAGCTTATTTGTGTAAGCATTAAGGCAGTCTTTCTCCCTGCTAACAACCATAAAAAAGATCAACCCAAGTGACGGTGAGGTCCTGAAGCATCCTTGGTGACGGGGAGGTCCTGAAGCACCCTTGGTGACGGGGAGGTCCCCAAGGACCCTTTCCTTACTGCCACAGCCTGTCCCCGTGGTCCAGCCTGTCCATCCCTGCCACGCTACGTCCAGCCCCATCGCGGGACTCACCTCTTCCACCCCTTCGCCTCTCCCCCCACCTTCGGACACTTCCCTGCGTGTCCCCCCAGTTCAACCCCACGCACCTAAGCTTGCGGTCCCCGCATTCCTCTTCCCAACACCCCCTCTACGAGCGGCCTACAGC
>VZTL01063927.1:265-19785 GCA_013400535.1 Scopus umbretta
ATCCTCAAATTACTGTGCTTTGAAAGTTTGGCATGCAAATTTCTAGAAAGAGATATTACTGTGTGATGCTAGAATATTTTTTTTCTGGTACTGTACTATCTGATTAGGCTTTCTTTTTCTCCTCCATTTCCTAGAGTGTAAAAATCCCCTACTGTTTATTGATAAATCTGTATTTCTTCTTCTCCAGAGATATCAGCATGAATAACATCACAAGGCTACCAGAGGATGCATTCAAGAACTTTCCCTACTTGGAAGAGCTGTAAGTATTTCGCACATATTAAAGTTTTGCTACAACACCAGATGGCTGCGTAAAGTGGAAGGTGGGTGGGGAAAGAAATAGTGTTGAGCTGCGAACAGAGAAAGCAATTATACTTAAAAAAAAAAAAATCCTGTACATGTTTGGAAACCGGAACAGTAAATGCTACTTACAAGGGACTTTTTACAGCAATTATTTTAATCATGGCTAGAGTGATGACACATACTAATTACAGTGTTATCCAAAGATAACACGAGAGGTGTGTAATTAGCATTGTTTCCGAAGGAGCTAAAGTATAGCTGTTGCATAAGTTCCGTAAAATATATGTTGTTTCATTTACTGAGCAGCTTGCTCCCCTTGCCCCTGTAGGCTGCAGATGCAGTGCTCTCAAGCCTATCCTGACCTGCATCAGAAGCTCAAGTTCTGTGGTACAGCGTTTCCTGTTCTTAGTTTCTCTGGAAGAAATTCTCTCTCCAGTTCCCATCTCCCTCTTGTCCCACTGTCTCTTTTAGCTTTTTTTTTTTTTTTTTTTTAAGGTTTTACTTAGGTGGTACTCAGAATTTTGCATCCTCGAGCTGCGCTAAGACTCATGTGCCCGGTTTTTTGTGGAACTGAAGTCTTAACTGGGATGCCTTTGCAAAGTTGAAGCACCCTTTCACAGCAAAGCCCTGGATTAGGTTGGGTTTCAGAGTCAATAAACAGGGAGAAGGCCTTGAATATCAATAACTACTTTATAAGTACTAGTATGTGACAAGTGACTTCTGTGTGCCTTAGTCTCCTTATCTATGAAGAGAGGGTAATGGTGCAACCTTTGCCAGCAAGTGCTGAGAACTTCCAGTAATAAACAATAGATAAGACAATACCACTGCAATTTGCTTTGCTTCTCTTGCATTTTCACAGTGTCAAAGTAGCATTTCTCATAACAAAGAGCATTTAAAATACAAAGTAAGGCTGTCCTTATTTGTGACTTCGGCTAGACTGGAACTATGAATGCTGGGTTGAGAGATTGTTCAATAAATGCACCTTAGGGAAGGAACAGCTCATTTCCCCAAAGAGACAAACCCTTATGAAGTAGGGAAGTGTTGTTCCAACTTTACAGATTCTATTTTATTCCCTCCGATTTTAGGCATTGCTTAAATTTGCAATATAGTCGAGAGTACCTCATGAAGGAAAACAGATTTACAAGGATTTCAGATGGTGCATGTAACTGCCATTTAAGAAGGGCTCTATGTCATGAGTAGTCAATTAAAAAAAAAAAATTAGAGGTCTGGGGAGGCTTGCTTGGCTCAGACTATATACTAGCGAACATTCCTTATGTGCTTTATAACATGCGCTGCTGTATTGTCTGTATTTTGTTTTGTTAGACTATATTTGTAGTCCATTTTTTCCAAATTCTTTATAGTCATATTTCACACCAAAAGTTGAAAAACCAAGCGATTCTGTTTTCCCAACTTCAGATGACTGTGGGAGACTTCATTTTTTCCTATAAGTAATTAAGCAATAAAACCTAACTGGTGGGTGTGCATATTGTGTAACTTCCTTAAACCCTGGGGTGTGTCAGGAGGTAAAGAGAAAAGGCAGAGCCTTCAGCCATCATCTATTGTGCTTATTGTGTAAGAGCCATTCACGACATGTACGTCATTGTCCTCCTAAATTCCAGCATTTCAGTTTGCAAAAAAACAGGCTAGCGTTAGGCTCAGAATTACATGTGAACACCCAGAAGCTTTAAAACATTCCTAGCATGCTCACTTGATATGTTAAAGCAACTTCTGGAAAAAAACCCACCCACACCAAAAAACAACTTTACAGTAAAAATTTTACTTGCCAAATATTTGCGCATATTAGAATCAATCCTAATTCCTTAGTACAATAGAATCATAGAATTATTANTTTATTTTCTGAACAGAAAATAAACTGAATAGAAAAAAAAATACTATTTTCATTTTATGGTTGAGTTACCTCCTACAGCTACAGAGGTAGGAGAATCTCCAGGAAGATTAAAAAGAAACATTCTCTCCAATTCAACTGCTGTCATGGATGCAGAAAGACAGGGAAATGACTGTGAGAGCAGAGCCATAAGTAGGCAGTATCTATGTACAGTACTTCTCAGTTGAAAACCATTAATCAAGACCTGCGAGTTGTTAGTAATGTTTTGCAGCAGCATAATGCTTTGACTCTGAAGCCTATTTGTAGAGGCTTTGGCCATGTCCACCAGCAGTGAAATAAGGAAGGTTTCTTCCTTCTCTGTAAAGACCTGGTTATGGTCATCCATGCACAAGTCAACTCAAGGTTCTCTTGCTTCAGTTCACATTCTTCCTAGAGGGAAAATAGTAAAGTAGACTCAAACAAAAGCAGCTTTCCTCCTTAATAGAAACGATCAGCCCCAGACCTGACACATTTTTGCTTCATTCTGCCCATTCCTTTTTCTCCACGGGCCAGGGTGCAGAAATTTTTCGGTCTTTATTTTTGCTGGTTGTGGACAGAAAATACCAAACTGTTGTACTTCCCACTGTACAACCACAATTTTCCCTCTCTACTGTAAGACAATTTTCAAACTTTCTTCTGGGCTTTTATTTATAGTTGAACAGATCCAAATTCTGACTGCCAGGCACTAGCCAAGTTGCTTTTTCAGCACAGAAACTGGGCTGTTCCATGCCAAAGAAAAAGAGACAGAGTTAAAGCAAAGTGGTGTTGAAATCTATGCTAGAAGTGACTTTTCCATCTAGAACTTTTCCCAAGAATTACACACCTAAAGCAAATGAAAATCCCACAGACTTAATGGGAATGCAGTAAGTACCCACACTACCATGGACTCTAGTAGCTCTGCATCCAGGAGACAGCCCCAGACACCTTTCTCTTTATACCATGCTTTACTTCTGCCATTTGTTAAATGCTTCGGGCAATTAGACGCTGACAGACTTAGTTAATTAATATTGCAAAATAGTATCACAGAATTTAATTGAATGTAAATGGGAGGGAATTAGATGTATTAATGTAGGCAACTGAGTTTTACACAGTGCACGTATGGAGAGTATGGGATTAAAAAATGCAGTAGGAGTCACTTAAAATGGGGGCTGTCACTTCCTTAATGCAATGATTTATTTGGTAGTCTGGAGAGACTTCAGAGGGTCATTTTTTGAATCCTGAAATGAACACTAGTGAATAAAAGTGAAAGAAGCAGCGTACCAGACTTGCAAAAGCTTGCTGCTCAATTAAAATGTGCCTTCTATGTCACCAAAGGGGGAGTGACCTGGAAGCTTCAAGGTATGCATCCTGTGCCATTTTCAGATATGCTGGGTTATCAGACACGCAAGACTGGCAGGTCTGACACAGATGGGAGACCAATGGCTGCCTGGAATGGCAGCTGGGGCCAGGTGGAAGCAGGCATCTGAAATGGCACTAAATGGCCATGTTCAGGGAACTGACTCCCCTGCAAAGTATCAAATTTATAGGTGTAATCTGAGTTTTTGTACCTTTGAGATAGTGTCCTACCTGAGTATTACTCGCAGGTACAAGCAAAGGGGTTCCAGCTTGTCCATGGGCAGAAACCACCCATTGTGTTAATGTGCTCCACATGCCACTCTTCACAGCCTTGTCATGCATGTCATGGCATAGCACACTTACATGTCTGTAGGATTCTTGCACTATTTATAAATATTATAAAAATTCTCCATTGCTGTGTAACTGATACCCATCTGGAAGTAATTTGCAAATGATTGAAACGGCAATGGTCAGAGTCAGCGAGGAGCAGACCACCAAGGGTTTTGCCACAGCAGTTAATGAAGTGTATTCTCCAGAAAATGTTAACATAAATATGCTGCAGCCCTGAACTTGATATGGAAACTAAAAATCCTTGAAGAACTTGGCCACAGTTTTCTAACCACACCTTAAAGTATTTATAGAAACCTAGAAGAGGGAAATCTAGTTAGATAATGCAGTGTTTTTAGAAAGCAGAAACCATTTTCCAGTGTGAATTTTTATGTAGAAGAGCCAGGCTGTGTTGTTTTGATGTTCTTCTAAATGGTGACAGTTCCTTCTAATATTTAAAATTATCTAAAGTAGTCTGAAGGATTTTAGTTATATGATTTCCATTCACTATATTTGTGAATGATCTGCTGGATTAATTAAAAAGATACTCTCTCATCAAGGAAGGCAAATCAAAATGATTTTCATTCTTGGCCAGTTTTCCAGTCTGGCTTCAGAAACTCAGATCACTCGAATAAAGCAAAAGCCTCCTTAGCTTAATGACCTTTTAACCTTGTTTTGATTTCTATTCTTAACCCTTTAAAATGTTGTCATCTTATTTGCCTTGTGCAGATGGCTAAGGTTTAGATGATAAGGTTTTGGCTGTCTGGCTGTGGGTCCACGTGAGAGCCGGTAGGAAGGAAGGAAAGGAAAGGAAAATGTCCTTTTTTTAAAAACTGAAAAATTTCTGCACCCTGTCCCATGGAGAAAAAGGAATGGGCAGAATGAAGCAAAAATGTGTCAGGTCTGGGGCTGATCGTTTCGATAGACAGGCTGTCTGTCTGTAGGTTGCCTGTGACTCAAGCACGTGGCTTTTTGAAGGGGAGCACCGGTCACCTCCCAACCAGTCAGCGTGGAGGCAGGGCTCTCGCCTTCTCCAACAAGCTCTCTGACTGTTGGGGTTCTGAAGACCGTATCATGCCCAGTAATACTGCAAGGAAGATAATCACTCCTGAGGGCACCAAGAGACAGCAGTGCTCGATTACCTTCCCAATGCATACTGATGCCAGGGTCTGCTGTGTTTCTGGTTTTTGTTCATATATGATATGAAACAGTCTCTCTTCTGTGACACTACCCTCAGATGCTTTTTTTTTTTTTTTTTAAATCAGTCAAGGGCAAGCTTTATTAAGGTTTTCATGTAATAGCTGGTGAAAGTGGTTGGGGAAATAAACTGATAAAAGGAAGATTTAGATCAATAGAAGCTTTCTCTTTTGTGAAAGACAATGCTAATCTGCTTTTTGAGAGATGAATAAACAAGTGAGAGCACGTGTGCAACAGTAATTTTTCAGGAAAAGAAATAGTCAAGCAGATTCTCAGTTGTACTAGTTAATTATATCCATGCTGATTATACTACTAAGAGACCTGCTTAAACATCTCAAACCTCCCTCCCCCTCTCAGAGTGTCTAATCATGGCTTTTAATTGACAAAGTATATTTTAAGAACATAAAGATTAATTAAAACGCATACTGGCAGTGAAAATGAGGTGCTTTTGCCATAAGGCTGTAATCAGGAAGTATCTGCAAGGGAAATGTCTAGTGTTATTTTTCCTCTTGACTGCAGCTGAAGATGACCACCTGGCTGAAATGTCACAGCTGCTTGCTTTTGTAGTATCTATTTCAGTGTGTAATTTAGATGGTCCCCCTCCTTCTAATTTCTGCATCAGCACCAAGTTGTATTATCCTTGGGGAAGGAGGGGGAGTGTCTGCCTTTTTTATTACTTTGGGTTTATGAATAAGGCATGTCTTGGAATTCTGCCAAGGCCACCAAGGCTGAGCTGTTAGTTTGGGATGCAGTGTCTTTCCTTACCTGGCTGTGGACCATTTGGTGGAAGGAGGTTTTTGTCCTGTTTTTAAAAATGGTATTTTCAAGGTAGTTTGAGAAAGTTGATGAGATGGTGCAAATCCTCTTCCTTTAGTAAACGTGAATAGTTGCAGGATTTGTAGTGGGAAGCTGAAGACAAAGGGCTTGTTTTGAGTAGAAAAGGTAAGGGTGAATCTTCATGAGGAAAGTTGTCCTGATGCCTTGTGTTAGCCGACATGTGGTAACTGAGGCTGCGGTCAAACATCCTGTTGTGAAACTAGCTGGTACAATTGGAGACGCTACTGCCCCATACCTTGTCTATTTAGCCCCACCAGCAGAGCCTGAGGAACAAGCCAAAAGCTCTCTTCAGCTGCTTTGTTATAAAGGCAGCCAGTGAGACGTCCTCTGTTGGTATTTCAAAAATAGCTGGCTGACGTTGGGTTGGAAGCCGATGAGGGCTCTTCGTCCGTCTGCCAGCTCCGAATATTTGAACAGCTGGAGGAGGTAATTTCCTCAGTTGCTCCAGCTTGAATTCCAAGAGGTAAAGCTCTAATGAAGAAAATGCAAGGTGTAGGTTTCACATGTGGTAGCAAGTTAAGAGCCTAAGCTTTGACTTGACCAGCTAGCATGCATTAGAAACGTTTGCTGCCTTGTGTGTGCTGGAGCTTTAGAAAGTGCATCGGCGTGTTGTAACTTGCACCTTCAAATTCTAGTCAAGACAAACCTTTAGGCAAAGACTCCCAAGTAGAATTAACCACAGTCAGCTAAGATATTTTTAAACATCACCTACTTGGTCTGCACTAGATGCTGAATGATGTTTAAAAACATGTTGGCCAACCTGTGTTTAATTAATGTTTTCTTATCTATGTGAGTCCTAAATCAGTTTGATGCTGGATGAGTTTCAATCCTGCTGATACAAGAATAATATTTCTGTATCTTAGAACATTCGTGCTGTGCTTAACAGTTGCATATTTTTCCCCGTTTGTGAGGACAGATGCTAGTAGGTTGAGTAAATTTCATTGTTTTTAGAAGATGAGGAAGTTTCTTTCTTGTTTTTGTTTCTACATGTTGATTTCAAAAGTTGGCATGGTTGTGTATAAGTATCCCAAGACTGGTTGTTCTGCTGCAGGTACATTTAGAGGGAAATAAAACTTTTTCTTTATCTGTTGTCTTCGAGTTTCAGTGTTCAGCATTATTTTCACATGTGCATGCACACAGAAGCTGGCTTAGCTAAATGGCCTGGAGGCTGAACTGTTCGGTGTTACGCTTCAAGACCCGTCTTACAAGCCTGAATTTATTATGCAGCCTGAGCTGCCAGGTTGGGGCTGTCTGAACATATAAACCAGATAAGAAACTTCTGGAGGCCAAGCAGTAGCCTCAGAAGCTCTCAGGCTGGGTCTCTCCAGGTAGAGTCCCCCAAGCAGTGCTCGTACCGTGCAGGCTACGTCCTCTTTCTGGTTTCAGGAGTTGGGGAGTGTGGGACAAAAGATGTATGTGTGCAAGCAAGCAGGCAGCCAGTTCTAGGCTCAAGCATTGGGAAGAGTCGCAAAAGCCTTAGATATTCAGACAGAAGTGCAGAAAAACCAAATCCTGTATGTTGGCAGCAAATGCATTATCCCTGTACTCTGAGAAAGTAATTGAGTGCATTTTGTCATCCTAGTGTCTTGGTGTGACACTGTATGTTACCGTAAAAAGGCACATGAGGAATTAAGTCATTCTTTAACCTCCCTTCCTCCCCTCTTCTTGGGTGACTGTATTTTGGTATATTTTTTTGTGAGTACTGAGGTACTCTTGCCTAATGAACATCAGCCGATTTTATCCTGGCACAGAAGTAGT
This sequence comes from Scopus umbretta, assembly GCA_013400535.1. Taxonomy (NCBI): domain Eukaryota; kingdom Metazoa; phylum Chordata; class Aves; order Pelecaniformes; family Scopidae; genus Scopus; species Scopus umbretta. The sequence goes on from VZTL01063927.1 coordinate 7,902, forward strand.
AACCTGTACTCACGTAAAGTTCTTTTCCTGCCCTTCCTGTATAAAAGTAAAATTCTAGATGATTCTGACAAAAATACTTGTTTTTTTTCAGCTGACTAGGTGTATTCTGCTTTCTGCTTTGGAGGCAAGAGGAATCGGTAGTTGCATACTGCAACAACTTGTCATTACTGCTGTAGACTAGGTGTTGCCAGTTTTCAAGACAACATGATATTGTTGCTTATTTTTAAGACATGTCCATGTTAGAAAATTTGTGCAAACTTCTCATTTTTTTTTCTGGATAATACTAGTTGGGACTACAAAGACAGCTTGCTTCTACAGCTCATATTGTATGATAATTGGTTTAGGTTATATGTGTTTCCTTTGGTGCGTGTGTGTTGTGTTGTAGCCTGTGGGCTCTACTTCCAGCAGGTCTTGCCCCAGTAACAGATACTGCTTGCAAATTGAATAATAGAGCATATTTTGCATGGGTGGGAATGCTTGCTTTCTTTAAAATCTGTCATAATTTATTTTCCTGTTAACAAGAAAAAAATATAAATATTCTTTGATAGTCTGTGAGGAGGAATACCATAGAGCCATATTTTGTCTTGCAGTGGGTGCTGGTGACTCTTGCCGACAACTTAACAGTAGAACTTACAGGCTTTAGACTTCTTTCAGTCAATCAGTTGAGTTTATTTAGACATTTTAAATTTTTAGACCAGGAATGTATTTTTGAAAACAAACTACTTGGAGTTCAGTATAACTGTGAGAAAGCTGTAACTGCTAAAAGGCAAGTCTCGGGATGAGAAGTGCCTACTCAGCTGGATGGAGTTGGTGCAGTTTCAGTGCTGGTTGCAGTTACAGACTTCCTTTTTCAGTCCTGATGTGTCTTGGCTTACGTACTCAACATTTTATAAATAGCGGTTGAAGCTGTGTAATTCTGAAACTACTGCAAGAAAAGGAGAGGGGGACAAATGCGTTTTCCATTAGCAGCAGTAGAATAAAGTATCCATTTAGTTATGCTAAATTGGCGTGGAAAAATTGGGAGTAATCTGTAGGTTATTGATTGGCTTCACAGCCGTGCAGCAAGCTGCAGCTGACAAAAGTCCCAAAGGGGCTGTTTGCTAATCACAGATAAGCAAAGCGAAGTTTAGTCTGGCGATACAGCTTCCATTTACTAGCTTGTCCCGTTCTGCAGCTGCCCAGCTTGGGTAGGAGCTGTCTGCACAGGCCTGTGCCCTCGGCAGGCAAGGGATCTCGGCACGGGGGAAGCAGCGAGCCCCTGGTATTTTCCTGCAGGTGGCTGTACCTCTGCGTAAAGCTTCAAACCTTGGTGAATAAATTGTAGCACAAAGCTATGCATCATCTGTTAAGAAAACTGAATTCTATTCCAAGGTGGGTGCTTTTCTGGAGTAAGTGGAACCTGAAGCTCTTTTCTTAAACTCGAGAAAATTTAATCCGTGATACCCAGCAAGTGTGTCTATAAAGCCTTTTCAAAGGTTACTTCTGTTGCAGGAGAATATGAAGTAAAATTCAAGTTTGTGTGAGAAGCACAAAGAACCCCGAAAAAGTTGATGTTAGTGACAGGCATGTAAGGATGGCAGACTAGTTGGATGTAAGGCAGCAAAAAAGTAAAGAAATTGCAAAAGTGCCAGCGGGGAAGCAATGGAATGTTTTCCAATGGGATGAAAATAGGTAAAAGTTGGAAAGCTAAAAGGAGATGTTGTGTGGGCAGACAGCCAGCGGTGGATGGTCTGAAGGTGACTGTGGAATGTTCAGCCTTGACTAGGTCTTGGGTCTTACCAGAAAGCAGCTAATGTAGAAATAAAAATAATATACCAGGTGATTTATTATGACATGTCAGGATTGCAGTTTGTGTCAGTATTTGAATTTTCAGTGAGGAAATAAGATTACCATTGATCCATGGAAAAAGTAGCCAATGTATTTTTATTGGAGGCAAGATGGACAGATAAGGTTAGGAGGATCCCAGAATACCGCCAAAGGAAAAAAAAAAAACCCAAAACAAAACAACCCAAACAAAAACAAACCCACAGCAAAAACACTTTGTGTATGTACATGAGATCTTCAGGAGGACAAATGAGACCTAATTCTTTGCTCGAGTAACCTGAGATTCACCACCATCTGGGATGCAAGGCAAGCAGAGAGGTTTCCAAGTAGTTTGTGTTGCATCCTGTCAAAATGAGAGTGATGGTTTTAATTGTTACGGACAAAAATGTATCCCTGGGACATCCTCCCTGATTTTGGAGTGACACCAGTGATTAACTTGGCTCAGTTAACATGCAGCCGGGTTGCCAGACTCATAATTGCAAAGTTTTAATTTCCCAAAAGAGGGAAAGCAGTCTTTGCTTCTCTCAGAAAGAGTTTCAGTGCAAGAAGCTATGCTTGCTGTGTACTCTGGGAATGAAATACCATGGAAGATTGTTCCCCAGTCAGATTGTATCCTGATTTCTGTAATAACAACAAGGTGTCTTCTACATCTGGAGATCATTTACTATATCACTTAAAATAATGATTAGAGGGTATCGCTCACCTATATGTGACAGAAGTATTTTGTCTTCCATGTGTGCTACTCTATTATACTGCTATGCTGAAATGGATTTTGCCCATTTGAATTTGTCCAAATGTGCAGAAATTTTTTCCCATTGAAACACTCAGGGTTTTATTGGTTTTTGGTTGGTTGGTTTTTGTTTGGTTGTTAAGTAAAAATAGAGGACTACAATTTTCAATACCAAGCAATTACAAGGAGATTGCCAGCATAGAAGAAAGATACTAATGTGATCCACACGTTACAACTGTGATTCTACTGCAGAAGCCTCCAAGGTGTAACTTGGCTGGGCTAACTTGGGATACCTGCAGTCCTGGGCAGAGTTTCCAAACAAGGGGAGTCATGATCGAGTTAGCAGGAAGACTCTTGGTTGGCGTGATACACAGTTACACCCCACTTCAGGTGACGCCGGCTGCTGTGTCTGTGTGCCTTGAGAAGTAAAAGACAGCAAACGAAGTTTTTGTGGCCTGTAGCATAGCAGGGCACTTTACAGTCATCTATTAAATTAAGTCTTTACTGTCTTTGTGGATTAATCTGTTTTACAGTCCTCTGCCTTTTGGAAAAAGAGCTCTAACTAATGGTGGTGTGCCTTGACTCAGTAAGTATAGATGGACTTTCAGACCAAGTGTCTGAGACTTTCCACTCCAAATGAAGGGAAGGATGAGTACTCAGCTCTCAGTCATGTAAATGTAGGGCTGCCTTCAGGTAGCTCCGCAGCAGTGTGGAGTTGTCCCACCATGGGCTGGTCCTGAGCATGTTAGTGAGTCTTGTTGCAAGGAGATGAAGTGTCCTTCCTTTCTGTTGTGCTGGAGTTTGGGGCTTGGTAAAGCTGTGATTTTCCTTAGCCTATTCACCGTGTGTGTGAGAGACAGAAAGAGAGAAACAGAGGTGCTTTTTAAATATTTAATTGTTTTAAACATTGTATTTGAAAATTTGAATGTTGACTATTGTTGAGACATACTGAAAGGAGGGAACACATGGAAAACCCGACTGGGCGATTTCAGTGACGTCTTAATTCATGTGCTGTAAGTGCGCTATATTATATGCTATTAATTTTTTGTTTCTCTCTTTAAAATGAACCTGCTTATGTAAAGAGAAATCTTTCCATCCTCCCAGCTGCTGCGTGCTGCGGCAGAGGGAAGCGCGTTGAGAGCGGCGTCTGATGCGTTGGTCTTTGTCCGCTGGAGAGCTGCAGTTGAACCTCCTAACGAGCAGCCACGCTCCCCAAGGCTAGGACATGAATGATAAATGTATATTTTGCAAACTGATTAGTAAAGCCTTTGCACACTTGGCTAGTTGTATCCTGTTTCCTGGAAGGTTGCCAGATGGAGGAGAAACGGAAATGTAATGGATTGCAGGTTGTTTTTTTTCTGTTGGTTGGTTGCAAAGAGGCTGAATAAACAGGAGTTGCCTTGAGGCAGGCGAAGTCTTGCTATTTGAAGTCACGCAAGCCTTGCTCTGGCTCAGCTGTATTTTGTTTCCAGTGCTCTGTAGGTTGTGTTAGTGACACTCGGTGAGATTGGGGGAGGCTATTCAACAGGATTTGGTTTAGCTTTTTTAAAACAAATCGTAATCCCCAGCCTCTTTGCGGGGAGGGAGAAGTTACAGCCGATGCCTGACAAGCAGCACACCAGCCCGTTTCACGGGGAACCTCAGCATGGCTGCAGCCAGAGCTGCCTGACACACATTTACCAGGGCTGCTGCTTCTTGAAGCATGTGGTAGGTAATCAGCATCGACTGACGGTGTTTGAGTGCCAAAATAATTCAGTTCTATAGCCTCCATTAAATTTCACTTGATTTAAGGATTTCTATTTTGATTCACTTTTGAAAATAAGCATGTGTTTTGCAGATCACTGGCTCTCTGGTATAGAGACCCAGAATGTTTCATCAACATTTCCTTCTGTTTACAGTGAACTTCTTACAAAATTGTTAAAAGGAAAGCAATGAAATATTGCAAACCTCCGTCCACGTCCTCCCATGTAATCAATACAGTTGATTTGAGCGGCTGCTGACAACAAAATTAATTTTAGGGGAGTGTTTAATTGCCATCTGGAATTTTTCATTCTTACTAAAAGTTCGAAGTATTTGAAAAATCATGCCACAGCTCCAAAATCCTGAGGTTGTTTGCAGACAGGAGATTTCAAGAATAAATATACGGTGATTCTTTTTTTTTTTTTCTTTTTTTTTCTGATTTCAGAGCTGTTTGGTTATACACAAGCCACACAGACAAACTTTTCTCAGCAGTCAGGAGATTTTTATTTTTTTTTAAGACAGAAGAAGCTGAGATTTAAGCACGCTTGTGATGATGTCAGAGCGATAGCTTTGGCAATTGGCGGGGGGTGTGTGTGTGTGAGAATACAAGGGCTAAATACTCAAGGGCTAAATGTCGACTTTAACAAATGGTAGTAACATGGTTTTCTAAAACCAAGTAGTATCTGCTGCTGCTGTCACCTTCCTGTTGATGAGAAGCCATCCTCTTCTCCCTTGGTTTATAAATAAGACCATCTACCTTTGACAAATGGATTTGGTAAGCATAAGTAGCATCCTCTATCAGGCAGCATTCTATTAAGTCATTCATTCCATTGCAAGCAGATTTATGTAGGCATCAAATGCTTTGGGTAATCTCTTTTATGTAGTTAGAGACTAAGATAAAAATGTAATAACATTGCTATGTTCTGGCAAGCTGATACTTTAGATGATGCTCTCGTTATTTCCTTCATTTGCCTCTCTGAAATATTTTCCCCTTAGTGTGGCTGGCTTGCTTTACAGTGCCCTGTAACAGCAGAGGTGGTTTTGATATTCTGTAAGCTTTGTTAAAGCACTTTGACTGTTTTTTGATTATTAACACTTACTGCATTGTACATAGTATTTCCACTGGATGATTTCATTGTACAACCTTCTCCAACAGCGTTTGCTTAGCTTGGATATGAAACCAAGTCTGAAAGCAAATACTTTGGCTGGAATGATGGCATCTTTTGGCAGCTATGGATTACCAGGTGTTCTGCCTTATTTTTTTTTTACCCTTAGTAAAATACCTTGTGTCACAACTATTAGCAGCTCAACAAAGGTTGGACCACACAGGGTCTGCTGGTCAGGACAGAGGTAAAAGGGGTGAAGAAAAAAAGGAGCAGGGGAAGGGGGAGTGAGCTATTTGAAAGCAGCTGTTCTGGCTGCTGTTTCTGCTTTCCTGCTTTGTCTTCTGCAGCATCTCCTGTATTTATTACTTTTAATATCATGGTGGTTTTCACAATTTACTTTGTGTTAGTATTGAGCAGTCCAAGTTTGAAACCGCCCACATCTTGAGAGTGAGTATGGCTGAGAATCCTGTTCCCTTCCTCCCTCCCCAAAAACAGTTTTCTTTCCTGAAAAATGTGTCCAAATAGCTGACCAAAAAGATGAAAGATTACCAAGATTACGTCTTGGTAATGTCAGCAGGCATCCTGTCAATTGTCAGCACCGTGAACATGTACCGCCTGCTTGCAAGTATCATCTTCACATTTGGGATTCTCATAGAAATTTTTCCCTGCCTCGCGCTAGCATCTAGCTATTTTTACTTAACTGCATAGTTTCTTTAGAAACTGCTGTATAGATTAAAAACACATGGGTACCGGAGCATGTGTTTCAGCAGAGCAGTGCTGAAAGCTGAAGCATCATGTTAATAGTTGGTAAATGCACTTTTCAAACCTACTACCATATGAAGATTCTTCATCATTCTGGGGTGTGTTTCCTAGCATGTTTGCAAGAGTATATCAGTGATGCTGAGTAACGCGTTCTCGTCATTAAAATTGTGCGATCACTGAAATAACAGATGCAAACTTGGAAGATCGTGAATGTGGCGTAATCAGATGCAAAATGCATAACTGTTTGCATGACCTGATGTATTGGTGATTTTCCTTGTTAGACGATTGTAGAAGTACTGTATTTTGTGACTGAAATTATTATTGCAATTTTTTTCCAGGCGACTGGCTGGCAATGACCTTTCTTTTATCCATCCGAAGGCCTTGTCTGGGTTGAAAGAACTCAAAGTTCTGTAAGTAATTGGGTTTTAGAGCTTCATAGCTAGCTGTATGCTTTCTTACTGCACAGCCAGTCTGTTTACTGGTGGGCTGGATTAAATTTTCTTTTCCCCTTTCTCTGTTGCCTCCCCCCTGGCCCCAGTTACAGCTCTCGTACTTTTTTTTTTTTTTTTAATAAAGTCTTCTGTAAGTGGTGATGATGAGCAGTGGTGAATTTGACTAAACTGTAATTACTTAATTTAATTTGAACACTTGCTTCTGAAGTGTATCTTGTAGCAGAAGCAGCCTAAGAAGGAAAAATTCTAAAAAGGACATGTAAAGCTTTTTGTTGTTCTCCATCCCCTCAGCTTGCTCCATCGGGTGCCCTGACATTATCAGGTAGTACTAGTACTTACACAGATTTACCTTTGAATTGTCCCTTACTGGTGATAGAAATATTTCCCATAGTTTGATGCTTCTTTAGGTGAAAATGACTTACTGTCAGAAAAAAAGTTTTAATAAAAAAAGTGCTAGAATTGTATGCTCTGTTTCCCATATCCTGTTTCCTTTCTGAGATAAGAATATTCATTTTGACTGTTCTCCCACAGCTAAGGATAACAGCTTTCTGTTTGGGGTTTTAAAAACCTGTATCCAGAAATTGTAGTATCTATGCTGATGTAAGTATTTCCAATTGCTAGTACGGTAACAGATAGTTAATTAAACAGATATTTCAAAAAAACCTGGTGGAAAAGGACCCTGAGGTTGTAAAGAAAGAAGCATAAACAAACAGCATAAGCAGGGTACAGATTAGGAAACTGCCCATCTGCAATACTACTTAATGATGTTTTGTAAATTCAATGCAGTGTGTCAAGGCTCTTGAAGGTATCTACATCAGGATACTCAGCACTGGAGGTGCCTGAAATTCTAGGGGTTCTTGAAAAATTTGGGACTCGGATATGAATTAACAGTTAACTTACTTGTCCGCTTGCATTTTACCCCAGTATGCACCAAAATCTAGTAATATTTTGTAATGCGTGAGATCTCAGTTACTTACATTCTCTTTATAAAAGAACTCATCATGCAGTAATATGTTGTCCCAGAGGAGAGGTTACTTTAAAAAAATAAAAACCAAACCAAAAATGAAATAAAACCAAAACACAGTACAACTTAATTCAGCTTGGCTCTAGTTTCATTCTGTGTCTTTTTAATGTTATGCCCAGAGGTGCTTTGTTGTGAACACACTTTGTAAATTAGATTGTTAATGCATTGTGTATTGATGCGGCTTTAAGAAAAATTAGAGGTTTGTGTATTTTGTAGCATGTATAGGATGATTTCCCAAGAAAATAATAAAATATCATTCATTGTAGCAAATTTGTACTAGTGTTAAGTTGTTCAGCCTCTTCGGTGAGTTCCCAGGGGAATTTCAGTGTATTATGTCAGAGGCTTGTTCTCTGCAAATTAATGCAGTTAATTAATGAGTTGTAAATAAAACTGAAATAGACCATTTTCTTGTTTCGTTGCCTTTGGGTATCTGGTCTTGATAATTCTACATGCTTTTATGTATACTAGGAATCTGTGAAACTGTAACAGGACCATGGGCTCTTCCGTCATCTACTGTTGATAAAGATTATTGTCAAATTCTGCTTTACTAACACAGTGGATTTTTACAGAACCCTACAGAACAATCAGCTGAAGACTATACCTAATGAGGCCATCAGAGGATTAAGCGGTTTACAGTCCTTGTAAGTTTTCTTACTTTGCTTTTTTTCTTGCATTGTTCTCCAGGTTCCACTTTCAGTCACTTTATACACGTTTGCTTCATTCTATAGAGTTCTGAAGTGTAATCATGTATGTGTAATAACGTACTTGGACTTTCTGATATTGCAGTTTCAACTGCAGCAAAGTTTCCCAAATAAAGTTCATAAGGAATTTTTTTCGTCATCTTTGGTGGGGTGACCCAAATCCAAACTCTTTCAAAACCCAAATCCAGGTACACGATTGCTGTATAAATGCAGTGGTGGTGGAGTTGAACATGTATCATCCTTCTTGCATGTCCTAAGGTGTTTAAGCAATTTTAAGATGTTGTGCAAAAATGAATCATGCTCAAGTCTTTTGTATCTGGAGGAGGGAAAGGGGTTTCTGGGAAGGACTATTGCTTGAGACATGCATAGTATTGGTTTTACTGGAAGGTGTTGAAATCACACAGACAGTTATGAACACCTCAGCCATTATTGCTAGTTGCTCATAAGATATTTCATATATGCTTACACTATCTCATGGCTTATTATGTTTTACAAAGCATCTTAATCAGACCTTAATAGTTAGTTACAGCTCTCTAGGTGGTAGATGCTTATCACTGTGATGAGGAGGTGGAGAGGGGGAAGGGCTTCAAAATATTCCCTTCTTTCTGCTTACCTATGGGGAGAGAGGACAGATTATCTATTCCCTCTGTGCCATAATTCAGGTTTCTGGCCTAAGATCCTGTTTCTTTCAGTGTTGCATCAGATTATGGAATAACTTTGCAAAAAAAAAATTAGTTTTGCAAAATAGCTTTGCAAACTATTGTGCAGCTTTTGCGAAGGTGCTTTCTGCATTCCCTGAACTTGGATCTTGGCCCCTACCTTCTCACAGTTGCTCAGGTATTCCAGCCTTTTCCATTTGAAGAAAGCACAATAAGTAGCATGGGGCAGACTAAAATTGGCTGCAGATTATCCCTCTGGGGAGTGGGAGTCTGTGCAGTGCAGGGATGTGCTACCTCCCAGCACAGCCGCGGACCTGCTTCTGTTGGGCCGCTTACCAGCAAGGATCTCCTGCACACGATGGCGAGCGTGGGAAGCGCGTGGCTCATAGCAGGAAAGAGCAGCGAGTTTTGATGCCATGAGTTGGCATGGGCTTTTCGAGATTTTTGGATCAAAGAGTAGGATGGATGCAGGTTTCCATTTGTAGCCATTTTGCAAATTTTGTGTTCAGGTTTCCTTCTTGTTCTAGTGTGTGTGTAGAAGAGAACACCTTCGTCAGAGGGTCGCAGTCTGCTTTGTGCAAATTCTATGCATTGTAATAAAAAACCTTCAAATTACGTGATGTCAATAACCCTTTAGTAATTATTTAAAAAAAAACAAAAAACAAAAAACAAAACAAACAAAAAAACCCCAAAATAACACAAACAAAAAAAACCCAAAACAAACAAAAAAAAACCCAAACCAAAAAAACCCCCCAAAATACCTTCCTGGCTTCCAGCATTTCTGTGATGCCAGAAAAGAAACTACTTTAGTAAATACTTTTGTTGTCTACAAATAATCTGTTTCATTTTCCATGAACATGCTTTTTTCTCTACTTATTTCCAGTAATGTTTATTCTCTAATTAAAGTTTAAAATTTTAAATCTCCAGTTGCTGGCTCAATTACAGTTTTATGTGCAAAAGGGAAGGGACAAAATTAAGGTAAAAATAATGAAAGTATAAATTTAGCTAGTATCTCTCTCTCTCTCTTTTTTTTTTTTTTTAAATTCATATTTTTAATATGATTAGAAGCAAGATGATGTCAGAGCCATTCTAAAAGAGCAGACAGTTGTTGAAAAAAAATCATGGAATGATTATGTAATATTTATAATCACTTGACATAATATCATTGCAATTATAATAGTAACAGTTTAATGTGTAGTGAGCTTTCCCTTTCTGGGAGCTTCATTGCTCATAGGCAAATGATAAACTGTATCAGTTTTAGGAGGAACTTGGGTTAATAGGTAGCAAGCTACGTGTTGCTTCTGTTTCTGACGAAAACCAGATTGAGTGTTCAGACTAGATTTTAGAAATACAGTGAACAAATCCAGTCAGAAAGCCATCAGTGTCAGAAGCTCAGAAAGATTGATTTTGTTTAATTAATTAATTTATTTATTTTTCCTCCTCTTCCACTGGTGTGGATCATGCTTTGGGTTGTACCTCTCTGTTCCTGAGAGGGATATCTGCTTGCATTGCAAGATCACCACAATTTGCTAGAATTGGCAGCAATTTGAGAATAAATTGGGTTTTGAGACAAGTGTAGTGAGAAATGCAAAGCATTTTCCCTGTGCAATTTTGTTTACTTCACCGGAATGCATTGCTGTCAGAGTTTCAGGAAAAATCTCAGCTTATTGCATCACTCATAAAATTATAGCGTAGTTATGCATATCACCCAGTAATGTAGGGAGCACCTTCTGGCAAAGAAATGTAGGACTGGTCCTCTGAATTTTGTGTCTGAACATGGAAACATAAGTGCCAGCATGCTGCTTTATTAATGAAGAAAAAAAAAAAGTAGTATTTTTTTTTTCCAAAGGAAGTTGTGTCAAAAATGGATTTAAAGGTCCTGAGCTGCTGTGACCTTCTTCTAAAACAAATAACTCTTTGCAGAATATATGTTACAAAACCTGCTTCTGCCTTTTTAATACACAATCTTCATCCAAAACCTGCAAGTTCAAACATCACTTAACTGACTCTTTTGGCAGTTTCCCAGTTTGCTCTGAAGTAGGCTTTAGGGGGATTTTTTCTTGGTGAAGACACAAATTACTTGCTCATAAAACTTTATAGTATATTGATAATCATTTGTTTTGAAACTCTGTTGAACTATCCAATTTCTCTCTTAATGTGCTCCAATTTCTAGCTGCGTAGGAAGATGGTTGCCACACTGTATGTATTAATGAGCCAGTAAACATACCTGAGTGGAAGTAAAGAAGATGGCTACAGGAGCTTCATGATCTCTAATGTTTATGTTATAGCTGGCGAGTAGCCAGCCTGGTTCAGAATGCGAAACGACAGCTCTTTATTTTCCGTTTACATTGGATATTTTCCCAGCTCTGGCCTCCAAACGAGAGTTAGAAAAGAGTCCTTTATTTATGGAGGTGAAATTTAGCAAAATGTAAGAGTTCTACTGAGTGGAAACTCGCTATGTAGCACCCCAGAAAAGTTTGGCTGGCAGGTTGTATTCTCACCCTGCAAGATGCTGTGCTATCTGGGACCGTGGGACTGCACTTTGCACCTGTGGCTTTTGGTAGCAGAAAAACCTGACAAATAAGGAGCTTCACAGATGTAAGCAATAGTCTTGATGCATTACAATTGCTGCAAAGCATCAACAGTGTATTTTTGTTGTCACAAGGTAATAAAGTGGCGTACTTTGTACTTGAGATCTGGAAATGGTGTTGGTGAGGTTTATTGGCGATCCAAGGGTCATACGGAAAGCCAGAGCTCGTAGAGCGGTGTGCTGCTCCAGCAGCATGTGCAGAGCCTGAAAGGACCAGGAAGCCATTTCAGAGGGTCAGTTGTTTAGGTGCTTTAGCATAAGAAGCATATCTGACTGTGATGACTTTTTTTTTTTTT
>VZTL01063927.1:25310-49651 GCA_013400535.1 Scopus umbretta
AAAAAAAAAAAAGAGGGGGGAAGGCAGAGAGAAATTAGTTGAAGAGAAGACTCGGATATGTTTATTCCACTGGAAAATAATTCTTTTGATCTTCAGGGAGGTGTGTGAATTTAGGAGAGAGAAGAAAGACAAGTAATTTCTAGGTTGGTTCGTTTTGTTGGGTTTTTTTTTTTTTTTTTCCTGAAGCAGAGCCGCAGGCTTTTTTCGTTACCCCCCCCACCCCATTTTTTTCTTTATTATCATCAGACAATTAATTTCTCTGAAATGTTTCAGTCTCAGTGCAGCCTAAAAGCATTCAAACAGAATAGCGTACACACCTGTCAGACCATGGGGCAAACGATAAGGGGATGCCAGTATATGAACCATAGGAATTAGCTCTTTGATGTACAGCTTTAGAGCTAATGGCACCTCACTCATCTTAGGAGAGAGCCTTTGACGGCAGACAGTTTTGTAAGTTCCCACTTATATTTGTGTATTTGTTACTTAATTTGATGCATTTCTTGACTTTTTATTACATGAAAATTCAGCTGCTGACTTTTTTTCCTAATAATTTGAAATATTTAAACCGTGTACATCACAACAACAAAACTTTCACAGAAATAGATCAAGTGCGTTAATTCTTGATCAAGCTTGTCTTCTCCCTTTGAATTCAGCATGTCCTGTAAGTGTTGGGGTACAGAAGCACTTTCACTACTGTTTAAGCTGTTGTGACTGGGGACAAGTGTAGCACAGTCACTTGGTCCACTCTGTCAGCCTGGAGAGGGATGGGATGAATGGCTGGAGGCAATGACTTCTTAAACTAACCCAGCTAGACTTTCAAGAGCGTGTCTGATCATGGCTTTAGAAGCACAGTGAATGCTTAATATAACTCAAAACCTGTGCTGATTTGTATCGTAATGAACATCGATGCTAATGGAGGAGCATATACGTGTTTTGTCTCCCCAGACAGCAGCATACATACCATGGCTGGTACACCAGTCATTTCAAAGCAGTTATGCAAGGTGTTTTCTTCCATGTTTGCAGCGAAGTCACCATGGTTCAGCTGTGTGGTGACCTAGAGAAGACAGCCTCTAGGTCAGAGGCCAGTCAAACATTGCCTGTTGCTTTCAGCCCTGCGCTGGCTCGGATTTGTTACAGTCCAATTATTTCATCCCATGGGCTATCGCTGCTGACCTTTCCTCTCATCATTTTAGGAAGAGTAGCACTTTATTAATGTTTCGCTGCTTCCTGGGTCATCCCTTGCTGCTGTCCATTTCTGGGGCTTCTGTCTGTGTAAATCCAAGCTTAAGCTTTTGGTGTGGGTGGTTTTCCATTCTCATCCCCAATGCATCTGGTTATGTGGTATAGTGTAGACAAACTTGAACCGGTCCCCGTCTGTGCCTTTTGCCTGCCCTGGTTGCCAGTGATGCTATCCACATAACTATGCTGCTATCCACATAACTATGCTGCTAATGTAGGAAGTTTAAATAAGAAATTGGTTCAGAGTGTATTGCACAAGGAAGAAGCACGTGTGTCATTTTGCACGAGAGTTTGTGTTGTTGCTGCCAAAACCATCGGACAAGGAGTGCAGTATCAGGTTTGTCAGTTACTGACAGTAACACCTGCACCTTCCATCATGAGGGTTTCGCATCTAGAGTCGGAGCTGAGGATGTGTATTTTAGCCTCCTAGGTTTCCAGGTGTGGCGTTCATTTTGGTTTTTGTTTTTTGTTTTGTTTTTTAATGCTTTGAAACCTGAAGAAGCTGTGAAACCCAATAGCATAGGTGAGCCAGTAACTGTAGCAGAAGTAATTGTCGCACGTGGCTTGACTTTCTGTATGAAAAATAGCTAAGTCGCTTTCCACATGTGTTACTACTGCTAACATTTGCAATCGGAGTTCACTTGGGGAGAGAGTGTGGTAGCAAGTCCAGTAATGTACAATAGTCAACAGTTCTGATGCGCTATTTTGCATTTATTTTGTGGAGCATGCTAGAAAGGATCAGAGGCAAGAGTGAAAGAAATTTCTCAGTTTCAGTTGATGATACCGTGTTTTATTTGCCAGGGTGATTCATAACTGACTTCATTCAAGAACTGCTTTTAATAATCCTGTTCTCTAAAGTAGTTGCTTAACGTGTATAGTAGTACCACAAAACAAAACATGTAACAGCATACAATGCTATTGACAGTGTAGCTATAGGGATAATCAGTTCAAGTGAGTAAATGCCTCTGTAATCTTTGATACACTATCAAGCTACCATTTTAAAGACTTGTTCCAGTATTAGTAGCTGGGGGGTGTGTGCAGGAGAGGTGTCTATAAAAGTTACCAATTCAGTTTAAGCTGATTATAAGCATATGAATTTGTTAAAATGCCTTATTAAAAATGTCTGAGAAGAAATTTTTATGAAGCTTTCTTTTATGGGCTCTCCATTTGCCTTGAAAGGGTGTTCATGCATCATTCAGTAAACCTTCAAAGTTTCTGATACTAAATTATTTCAGTAAAACATACTTAAGCTTAAAAAAAATATTGAGGCGTAATAGGACTTTAATCAACAGTTTTACGTATCTGTAGTTTGTGAGTTTACTATGTGAATTCTTTCTGTTTTAACGTAGGCGTTTAGATGCTAACCATATTACTGCCATACCAGAAGACAGTTTTGAGGGTCTGGTGCAGTTGCGTCACCTTTGGTTGGATGACAACAGTTTGACAGAAGTTCCCATCTATCCGCTCAGCAATCTCCCCTCTCTGCAGGCGTTAACGCTGGCTCTTAACAAAATAACACACATTCCTGACTATGCATTTACAAACCTTTCAAGTCTTGTTGTTCTGTGAGTATTTGTAACTGTATTTCATAGGTTGCTTTGATTCCCTCCTCAGTTACAGTTTTGATTAAGATGGCACTGAAAATGGTGTTTTTGTATGTTTTAGCTCAGTTGTCTAGTACAGCCTATACTGCCAACATGAGATGATATCATGTATGCTTAGACAACCCGCTTGAAGGTTTGCTAAAGACTTTCTCCTAAACAGAAAGTCAAATGGGCTATGGATATAGAGATTGCCATGTATTTTCCTGACGTCTCGTTTTAGTGATGAATATTTCAAACCAATGGTTGTCAGAGAAAGCTTTCGGAGATATTAAAAGATGAAAATATTATCTGCCACAGACCTGTTTGTGTGGTCTTAAATATCTCCAAGGATGAATATAAAAAATTACTTTGATTTATATGTTTAAATTGTGTTTTTATCACTCTTCTGGACAGTGAGTAAAGGTTTAAAGTAGGTTTTCCTGACTGTGGGCAGTCTATTCTGTTCCCATATGAGGATGAAATATTTCTGTCTAGAAGTGAAAGACATTCTGCTGCATAATCCACCCTATGTAATGTTTTTCTAAACCATTTAGCTGTTTTGATTTCATAGAAATATCTGCTAATTTGTTATATGAAATCATTCGCTTATTTTCATACTTGTTTTTGTTTCTTAGACATCTTCATAATAATAAAATAAAAACTATAGGAAAACACTGCTTTGATGGATTAGACAACCTTGAAACCTTGTAAGTATGCTTCTTAAAAGTAATTCAGTGTTTGTCTCATTCCCAGCTTAATCAAGGTTACTTTACCGGTATGGTGAAGATTTTGCAAATAAGGCATGTGTGCACAGCACAGCACGACACAGGTCCAGCTCAGGTTTTGGAACTGAAAGCTAGTATCAGTGCAGTGCTCCACCAAAACTAATTAACCTTGTTGAGAAACAGGTAAATATTAGCCTGGGTGAAATGTCACGCTGGGTGATGTGGCTTTCATGTTCCTAGCTCTGATCTGGCTGGTGTATCTTGGCATAGCACTCCACTGAGTCAGGTGGATGTATCAAGTATTTGAGTGGCCCTGTGGGTCATAATGGAGAAATATTTCTTTCTCAGATTTACTGTAGGATTAAACATAATTTAAGATACACTACCAAAACTGTTGTGTGATGATAGGAGGTTTCTCAGAGGACCCCAGCGGGCTGTTTCTCTGCTGCTCCTCCATTACTGGGTGGGCACTACTGCCTGCCAAGGAGGCTGTTGCTCATGTTGTCCCCAACAGCTCCTGATTCGATCCTCTGCAGGCTGGTGGAAAACAGCCCAGCTCCTGGTTCGAGCCTCTCATACAAGAGATTCACCTGAGTTCACTTCACATACTAGCAAATATTAAGATGATGGACTGGTTTATCTGAAACAGTGAGCCTTATGTTCCTTCGGACAGAAACAGGGAATGGGGGTGGGAAGCATCGCCTTCCCCTCACCACGTGTCTGTCGTCCCCGCTGACAATTCATACTCCCCCCCAGAACTGGCTGTCCATAGAGGCCAGATCTCAGCTCTACAGCACTCCTTGACCTCCAGAACACCTCCTTGGCGATGAATGGCTTTCAGCCGCTTGGGTTACACTCCCCATTTCCCTTCAACTCACTTGGTGAATGAGGTATCTCGTTCAGCGATGCATTTTGTTATGCTTAGGAGAATGCTAAACAAATAAAACGAAGGAGGGCAAGGGCACGTTAAAGCCAGTGACAACCTCTGTTAACGTGAGGAGTTTGGATGAGTCCAGGAATGCTACTTACTCCAACTATCTTGTCATTCTCTTAAAACCTCAGTTAAGTAATAATTAGATGCTACGTAAATGTGCACAGCTGATGTAAGAATCTCAAAATGTTTTTTCCTCTCATAAGGAATCCCTTTTGCAGAAAAAAGGCTGTAGCCAGTCCTGATGTTACTGCTAGAACGATGACAGGTTAACTGAGATTTCAGCACATCCTTATCAAACCACTGATGTGTAGTGATTCAGTGCCATGCGATTTCCCTCTGTTTCTGTTCAGTGTTTATAATTGGTTTTGCTACAAGGTCTGCTATTACCTAATGGCTTATTTACTGTTTATTTTATAAAACCTGAAAGAAAAGTCTTCTTAGTTAGCTAATAAAGAATAGTCATTTGTATCTACTGTTTGGTTGTTTTGTTTGGGATTTTTTGTTGGTTTGGGTTATTTTTTTTAACTTTGGAATTTTAGTTCATTTCTGTGTAAATTCTGCTGAAGAAAAAATCTGTGCGTTGTTGAAAATACTGAGCTTTGCTGTAAGGAAATGTCATTTGACTTAATATGAATAATTATCTGGATAATATTAAATATCTCACCTAAGTTATTAGCTGGTTATAAAGCATGTACAACATCAGAAGACTAAATCTAAGTTAAAAATCAAGTTATTCTATGGTCTAGTGAAAGGTGTTCTGAGAACTTTTTACTTTCGTTGAATTGTGTTAAATAATTTTTATTTTAACAATTCATGAACACTGTTAAGAATTTCTTAATTTTCCTGCTTTTTTTCTTCTAGGGATTTAAATTATAACAACATGGTAGAGTTCCCTGAAGCCATAAAAGCACTTCCAAGTCTAAAGGAGTTGTGAGTATTACTTATTCTCCCTTTTTACCAGCTTTTTTTCTCCTTTCCATAAATAAAAAGGGAAAAGAAATTCCTGGATTTAAGAATGCGTGTCTCATTAAGCAGCAACCTAGATCAGATTAAGTTATGCTAAGTGATACTATAATTAAAGGAAAATATAATCGTCAGCTACAGAGGGAACCTATTGAAAATTATTTTGGAGTTACATAAGCAAGCAATTTATTCAGGAGAACCATTAGCATAGATCTTAATCGTGAGCTGGTTTTGGCCTCCACTAGGAAAATTAAGTATTCACTGATCACACACACGTTTTCCTTGTCCCCTCCTTAAGAGAGAAAGCACAGGGTCATGTTTTGGGCAGAACCAGTTTCTTTCTAATGAAATATTTTCAGTTCAGCTGATGTGCAGTAGATAGAACTCATGCCGTCAAAGTTAATCCTACAGTTTGACTTACTCCTATTTAACTACAATCCTATTTTAGGCAGGATTGGGAATTGAGTAGGTGTGAAGAAAATGACTATTGGTTGAATTTACTGGCAGTATATTTTTAAATGTTGGGTTTTTTTCTTTAATATCTTTAGGGGATTTCACAGTAATTACATTTCCATAATTCCTGATGGTGCATTTGCAGGAAACCCCCTTCTAAGAACAATGTAAGTAATTTTCATACATCTATTTTTAGTCTTTAGCAGACAGTGACTGTAAGAACAGCACTTGAAACTTGTTTTTCATTTCCCAGACATTTGTACGATAATCCTTTGTCTTTTGTGGGGAACTCAGCGTTTCAGAATCTGTCAGATCTGCATTCCCTGTAAGTATCATCTCAACTATATAGTACAATAAAATGAGTATGAAATGTTGTGGTGAAGAACTCAAAATAACTATATTTTCTGACTGCCTCTTAACCTTATAATTTTTTTTAGTAACCTTTTATAAACATTGTTATAAATTGTTGGGAATATCCAGTTTCTCAAGAACCTCTAGTAAATATGCACTGCAACTTTTTTTTTTTAAACTTCATTACCTTGCATAAGACACATAGCCTCAGGCCAAATGCTCAGGTTCTTACTTAAACAAACTGCAATACGTCCTAGGTGGTTTTTGAACAGGGGTGTACGTTGTGAGAATGTTTTGCAGGTTAGTGCATGCAAGCTCTCAAAAGATAACAGTTCTGGGGTGATGAGAAAGCAAAATAGTGAGACTTCCAACTTTGAACTACAAACTACCTAAGAGTTTATGCCCTTTTGAAACATGTGTTGATATGACTCTTTCCAGTTTGATGAATTCCAGTTGTTTGCTAGCGGAGGAGTAATTAAGCAAATTACTAGTATAAGAAGCAGCAGACAGACTATCTTCATGTGTAAAATTTAAACAAAAGTAATGAGGATGTTAGAATGTCTCCTTAGTGAAAATAGCCACCTGATAGCAGGACTGAATGTCACAATTCTTGGCATAATGGTTCACAGCTAATTTTTGTGGGGATTTTTTTAGGGTCATTCGTGGTGCCAGCATGGTGCAGTGGTTTCCAAATTTGACAGGAACCGTTAATCTGGAGAGCTTGTAAGTATCTTCTACAGAAATAATTTCCAATAATTTCTTGGTTTTGCCTCTTGTGAAGTGATTGAAATACGATTAGTGGTTCTGGAGAGCATTTATGTATATATAATATTTTACAGCAGACACCTGGGTGCCTCTTAATTTATTTTTTTTAATAGGGTAAGGTGACAACAGCCTGTGAAAAGGCCATTGATATTAACCCCCCTCTCATACACCTGAAAAAAAGAAAACTTGGCTTCTTTCAAACAAACAAACAAAAAATTTTTGGTGGGTGAATCTAGCACCCCAACAGCTGAGACACCATCCTTATTCCGCTCTTACATATGCTTATTATGCCATCTACCATCAACAAGGCAAACACTTACATATGTTTTTGGGGTTTTTTTGTTGTGTTGTTTTTTTTTTTTCCACAGAACTCTTACAGGGACCAAGATAAACAGTATTCCTGTTAATTTATGCCAAGAGCAAAAGGTGCTTCGAACTTTGTAAGTATACACATTGTCCTCCCATTATCATCTACATCAAATGCTTTAAAAGAACTTAATCTAATTTAGAGCAAAAGTATTGCTTAGAATTGCTCATCCTAGTAGTTCTGTCAGTGTTGGAAATCTGGTTCTGGTTTCTTGATTCTTCAAATCAAGACTCATGGCAGAGTTGATGTAATGCCTTATGTTCCTGAAGCAAGGTCCCCTTTGTAGGGGGATGCACTGTACTTTCAGATTTTATAAAAGATATGCAAGGTGGTGCTGCAGAACAGCCTTTGCATCTTCAAATTCACTCTGCCACCATTCATTCTTAACACAACAGTAACATCTACATTTAGAGGTTAAGGAAGAGTTTAGTTACAGTGCTTTGACTTTTTGTGTTCAGGATCTCAGGAGAGAGGATTTGGAACCAAGAGAAATGGAGGTGAGGATTGGGAAAAGGATAGTAATACAAAGGCAAGACAGAAAAAGGAGTAAGGATGTGTTAAATGCAAAAAAAAAATCAGATGGGAAGATGATGGCATTTGGGGGGAGAGTCAAAGCCGTCATGTTTACAAAGGATACATGCAGGAAAATTTGGAACAAAAGCAAGTGCTGAAAAATGGAGAAGAAAAATATGTTCTGCTTTATAGAAGAAAAACTAGGGAAAAAGAATGATGAGATAGGATTTATTTTCAAATGGCAGTTTATCTCTTGAACAGAAATTTGAAGATTGCTTGCAAGTTTCTAGGCTCTTTTTGCTGTGTAGTTTCACAGGAAAATCGGAACTTTCTTCGCCCTGCTTAGGGAGGTACCAACATGCTAAATAAAACTTTGCACCAAATTCCTGCATTGCATACCATCTGTCCAGTTTATTCTAAAACATCAGATTATCAAAAACCTTGTTAGGATTACAGCTCTCAAAATTCAGGGAATTTCTACAGTATGGTTTTGGGGTATGCGTGTATCCAGATGCAGAGCTGAAAGCAGTGCCTATAGAGTCAAAAATGTCGGTTGGGAGGGATCTCGTTAGCCGTTGAAGCCACTGCAAAGGCACGGCCTGTTTCTCCCTTACTTTTCAGTTACAGAACTTTGTTTTCAGTTTTTAATGTTTGCCAAATAGAGTGTTTTGGGATGATTTTTTTTTTCCCTATGCTTACTTGCTTTACATCACTGTTGAATATATCAGGAAAGTACAAAAACCAAAAACAAATAAACAAACAAAAAAAAAAAACAAAAAACTGTTCACCAAATTGAGACAAAAAAGGGGAGAGATAGAGAAATGCAGTTTTTAAAAGGGTTACATGGAGTGAATAAAAGGCAATGAATCAACATTTTACAGACTTAGCAGAAATAAGGCTATCTATATATTTGCTGACTGTTGCAACCTTGACGTAGCAGTTATGTCTTTCTACTTTTTTGGGCGTATATAATATGTCTAATCGAAGTGGAGCTAGTTAGGATGACTGTGGAGAGATCACACTTGTGATTCCATTCAGGAGTTTCTCTAAACTGCCCTTAGTTTTTCTGCAGAATGTTACTAACAGGCAGACTTTTCTGCCAATCTGTTTAATGGTTACAAGTGACGAGATGTTTCAATTAGAAAAGAGTTGAACTAAGCACCTTTCTCCTATTTTCTGTTTTGAAGGGACTTGTCTTATAACAATATAAAGGACCTCCCAAGTTTTAAGGGCTGCCACTCCTTGGAAGAAATGTAAGTAGAAACATACGCTGTTTATCTTTATTACCTCCTGGGTATGCTGAGTCCAAGTTTCTCTAGAAACTTTTCTGCTTCGTGTTAGACCATAAGTTTCTAAGATTAAAGAGAGAGAGAGATAATATGACCATCTCATGTGAGGAGTGTGCTGGACAGAGGATTCAACCACTTGTGTTTTCCTCAGTTAGCTAAGGTTTAGTTGTTCCTGTGGCACAAAAAAGAATGAGGGACACCTTAATCCTGCATTTCATAGTAATAGTGCTGTACACATAAATGGAATGAGAATTCACATGTTTTCTTTCCTGTCTCTTATCTCTTCCACTCTTCTTCAGTTCCCTCTAGCCATCAGCCTATGCTTGTGTAAAATTTTTTTTCCTCTAGTCCCTCTAAGACTCATTCAAAACCCATCTTTGCTTTTCCTTACTCTGTTGCTTTAAAGCTGAAGCTTAATTTCGAGACCCTACACAATTTTTGTGCCTGCATATGTTCCCACTTCTCCTTCTACCTATACTGCTCTCAAGCTTCTTTCCCCTTAACCAGAGTGGGGCTAACTGACTTCTCACAGGCTTTTGCCGTTATACTTATGACACCTTTGGGCTTCTTGTACACATGGTTCATTGTAAAGGGAGCTAGTGAACTGGGCATATAATTTGTCCATTAGCTTTCTTCAACATTTTCCTTTCATAAGTCCATATTTAGAGAAATGAAAGTGCACCCAGGGTAAGAATATGGCCTAAAGATTCCTTCAGAATTAAGCAGTCTTGTTTTAAATCTCAGTGTGACTCTTCAAAGTTCACAAAGTGTTACTTTTAGCTTGGAAATAATTCTTAACAGTCTCTTCGAAATTAAATGAGCTGTGAATTGGGATTGGGCAGAGGTGCCATGAAAGAGCTTCATGGTTTTATTAATATGGCTAATGCAAAGTACTTTTAAGAGTTTGCCTACAAGGGGAAACAAGAGAAATCTTGTTATTGGTAAGGCTGAATCTATGTATTAGCAGGCATGGAGCTATCCCTTGGTTTGAAGTCAGCCCAGTTTACCAATAAAGTTGTTTATCCTTCTTCGCTTTGCAGTTCCTTACAGCATAATCAAATCCATGAAATTGCAGAGGATACCTTTCAAGGACTGTCCTCCCTTCATATCCTGTAAGTGCACATAGCTACGTACTGAGTAAAACAAGTTAATGTTTCTGATTCCCATGTAACCTGATGTCAGGGTTTGGTGTTACAGATCTGATTGATGGCAAAAGGCCAGGTATGCTGGATCCTAAGGTGAAGCAAACTATGTACAAGAGATACCAGCAGCAGCCAGTTTCAGTCCCATTCCTTCTATTCTCCATTTTATTTTTCTAGCCTATAAAGATTTTTTTTTAAATAGAAAAATATATATGGAGATAAAAAGAGGAGATTTTTTTCAGTAGTCCACTATTTTGCATTACATTATTACTGTATTATTCCATTATGTAGTATTTATTGGAGAGATCCTATCTGTTTTCCTCAAGAGGAGCAGACTAGTAAAGAAAATTATCCCCTCCCCTTACATCTCTAGCTATGTGAAGACTATATAGGAACATTGAAATCATCGGGGGAAAAAAATCCACAAATTGACAGGTCTTTTAAAAGGAATGTCATAATATAAGTCATGGTGGTCCAGCCGGAGCTGGGTCTGGATTTTGAAATCCAGTAAAGCAGATGCCCTTCTGCTTGTTCTGTTTTTGTCTTCCCCCACCTCTGCTGATGTGCCCTGCTGCAGGTGCGGTTGTCACCAAAGGGATCGTCCTGGCACCTTCAGCCTGGGAATGTGTGGTGCCAGAGCTGGCAGAGGCCTTAGGAGTGCAGGCTGAGCTGCAAACAGAAGGAAGGGGAAGAGGGCAGGAGTTTGGGGATGAGGTGAAGCAGGATACAGCTGCCTTACCAAGGCATTTGGCTGCTACTGCACCTGGCTGACTGGGGAGAGAGGGGAAATGGGAGTCTTGTTCAGCTTCTCTGTCAAAGGCATCATGCATTTGTCGCCTTTAGCTTTTTTTCTCAGTACAGTGGCTGTTACAACATTTTGATGAAACTGCTAAAATAATCTCATTTGACATTCATTGCAGCGACCTCAGTAGAAATCAGATCCATCAGATCCACAAGGAAGCTTTCACCACTGTTGGAGCTATTGTTAACCTGTAAGTAGGTTATTCTGCGCAGCGACCTCCTCTCTATCATTAAACTAGCAATAGCAATAGAGATAGCAAATGGTTTTTAGCTTAAAACTGGCATGTGCCCATTGAATGTTTCATCTCTGTGGATCACAAAACCTCTCACTAGCTGAGTGTATGCAGGGCAGATTTCCTGAAAGTGCCTGCTGCACTGACAGGCATTTGCCACACCGCAGCCTCAGTGTGAGACTTTAGAAAGCTTTCCTACTCCAATGAAGCGTATGCTATAGGATCTTCAAACTTACTTTGTTGTAATACTGTCTTAATATTCACATTTCAGAGACCTAAGTTTCAATGAACTCACTTCTGTTCCAACTGAAGGATTGAGTGGACTGAACCAGCTTAAACTTGCAGGAAATTCTGAGTTGAAAGACGCTTTGGCAGCAAAGAACTTTGCAAAGCTCCGGTACGTTGGTAAATAACACTACAGAGTGCCTTGCTTATTTTGACAGCAACAAGAAACATGGCAATAAATGAAGCCAGTTTAGATAATATTCATGACAAACTATCTGCTGAGTCCTGCAGGGCCTTAATGTTGGCATATATAAAAGGGCATCTGACTATTCTGGTATAGAAGCCATTTGCAGACAATTTTCTTGTGACCTTTTTTATTTTTCCTCCACCGCTTTTCAGGCAGATACTGTCTGAATTTGGAGTAGTGGTTTGGGTGGATTCTATTTGTTATTGAACTAAGCACATCTGTCTTTCAGAGTGTGGAAAGTGGGAGCAGACACGCAGGTGCCTGATTCCATAATCACCATGCGTTATACATATGCTGTTTATTCTTGGAGGCAAACTATAAGAGTCACAGTAATCATTCAAATGGAACCTGGTACTGATTTCAGTGGGAGGTGGATCAGACAGTGATTAACTGCTTTGCATTTTCAAAGATCTTTCTGCACATTAATATTTCAGTGCTCAAGAAGCAGTTAGAAATAGTTTGCCATATTGTCTGATGGAAAAATTGGAGATGAAGATACCGTTAACTTGTCTAAGGCCAGCAAAGGAATCCTTGTCAGGCCTCAGCAGTCCTATGTGGAAACAGCAGATAGCTTTTTAGGTTTTGATCTGTGTTTGAGAACTAATGCATTGTGGGATCCTGTAGACTGACCTTCCTCCTAAATACTTACAAGAACAGAATTCAGGAACAATACTGCTGGTAGTTTATATTGTAGCCTTGCATCAGAAAAATTAGCTTCTGATCTGCTATTATTTCATTGTTTATGTGGACTTCTTAAAACTCTGTATGCAGCTGTACTTCTTCCCTACCAGGATTAATAGTATGCACCATTTGTGTCAAACTTACAAAAAGACACCAAAAAAAAAAACAAACCCAAAAAGTCTTACTTTGGGACCACAAAATGAAGAGTGAGAAGGAAAGATACATTTTTAACATTGTGGCCATCTGGGAATTAACTTTCTTAGAAAACAGTTACTCTTTAATTAACTTGCTTAATTAGTTTTCAGTTTAATTTGTACAGCAATGCCACAAACACTGATCAGAATTTGTTTTATATATGTAGTAGAGTAAGTAGTAAAGAGGGCTAAACATCACAGATCTTTGTTCGTACTCCTTGCAGCAGACAAGACTTGGATGCATTGTCTGTCCTTTATCTCAGTGCAAAAGTTCATTGGAAATGATTACAACTGATCCAATTTGACGTAGTTTTTATTAGTGACTGTGACAAAAAGAAGCTTCAGTTTTTAGCACTGCTGTGTGCCACTTAAATATTTTCATAGATGGAAATCTTAACTCAGGTTACAACAGGTAACGCTCTTTGTTGTTCTGCCTGTATTTCAGGTCACTCTCTGTACCATATGCTTACCAGTGCTGTGCATTTTGGGGTTGTGATTCTTATTTAAACTCTAATGCTGAAGATTCCAGTCACCAAGATCAAGGTGCCTTGCTGGATCGTGAGAAGGGTAAGTGTTTCATTGTACTAAATGGGCAGTATTATTTTGGGCCAGGCTAGACAGAATAAACAGTGTATGTTGTCTTTGAATAAAGAAATTTGGAAAACGTAAATCTTTACAGGGATACAAAAGCTGTCTCTGGAACTGCTTAGTGGCTGCTTACAGATAGGCAGCGCAATGTTCTTTCTAAATGTGTAAGAATTGCCTGTTTAAGGAGAAAAAAAAAATATTTTTTTGTTTTTAATTCTAAACTGCCAGTATTGTTCCTGTCATTTTCTGGCAGAATGAAAATATTTTATGGTTCTCAGTATTTCGACCTTCCTGTTCAGAAAGGGCACTGTCTACTTCAAGGCCCATAGATCTTTCCCCAGTGATGAAAGATGTTGCTGCTTTGTTGTAAAGCATTGTGAGTAGCTGGGACAGGCAGTAGTAACTCAAACTGCTGCAGCAATTTCCGCACTGAGCGTTCAACCTTCCATGGCAAACCTGAACAGCTTCACTTGTTACAGGCTTGAATGTTGGTGAAGTGTTAAGTCTTTGATCTTTCAAAGGACTACTTCCATCCTAGGCAGCTTCACTGCATTTCACTTTTTTCTTTTTTTTTTTTTTTTTTCTTCCTACATCTAACCTGTTTTCCATTTTTACTTGGATACAGCTGATGCAGATGTTCTAAGAAATGATGAAAATGAGGAACTGGGACAGACTATTATTCACTGTACGCCAGCAACAGGTAAATCTTGTAATGTGTTTTAGCCACATTGTGAACTTCAGGCATAGTGTTATGCAAATAGGTGTCTGCAGAATTACATGTTTCGTTCCTCGTAGTTATTCTGTACACAGAAGATTAAATTCTACAATGCTTGGGTGAAACTTCATTTGATGTCAGTGTTGTTTTGGATGAGCAATCACCAAGATTTGCCTCAGCTTTAGACACTCAGCACTGTATTGGAGAAGTAAGGATAAGCAGAGCATACAAGACTGTAATACTTTTCTTTGGAGCTTGCTGTGTTTAATGCACTGCTCCCTAATTCTGCGGTACTCTTGCCAAAGAGATGCCTGTGGAGCAGACTGTATGAATGCTCATCTGTTGCAGTGAGAAGTCAGCCTGTGCTTTGAAAGCTTAACTCAAACTGCTGCCATTGGTGGTTTTAACTAACCCTGATGCCTTTGCAGGAGAGAGGATGAGGAACGTTCATGTGATCTGTTCCCCAGCCTTGCTATAGCTGCATTAACTGACAGCAGAGGGCTGTTACAAGTAGCTGGAGCAGGCAGCAGCATCCTAAACTGCTACAGATATTTGTGCCATGAGTAGTCTTATTGGTGTACCAGAACTACTCCAATTCAGGCTTGAACAGTCCAGGAGTGTTGGAAGTCTTTGATCTGACAAACAAATATTTTCATTCTAGGCAGCTTTGTTGCTGCCCTTCTGCTTATTTTCCTCATACTGTGAACTTCCACACACGGTTCCACTCAGCTCCTAAAGCACTTGCTGTGGTGGTGCCTCCTACTTCCTTGGCTTTGCCACGGGCTCTCCAGAGGATTCCTTCTATACATCTTGTACCCTCCTGTTTGCATAAACAGGAGCACATAGACGGGGGGAACAGAATGCTTCCAGTGAAGTTATTTCTGGATGAACATGGGTTTTCCAAGTCTTCTTTCATTCTCTTCTCTTAAACTGGTATTTTACATCCATTATGAAAATCTGTTCACTCTTCATATTTTGGGCTAGCTCCAGGTTCAGTATATAGAATATCACAAGGACTTCTCAATCACAGCCAAAAAAAAAGGTGGTCAGAAAGTCAAATATATTATTAATGTAACTGTATGTGATCTGAGAATTAATTTGACCAACGCTGCTTATTTGCTTTTGATCTCCTGTTCACAGAAAAAGAATCCAGATGGTGTGTTACGTGGGTTAAATCTTTAAAGCCTTTAGCTCTCTCTTTTTGTCCATGCCAGAGATGCTGTAGCTCTAAAAGGAACGAAGAGCTTGTTTTACAAGTTCACAATTTGCCTTGTTTTTCATCAGTCCCTCCCATACTAACAACTTGTTTTCTATGCCATGCTGTCATCTGGTCATAAGTAGGACACTCCACCCACTGTGTAAGTTCTGAATCATTGCTCATCTCGTAGATCCACTTTCCACTTTGCCTCATGGCAGGAATGGACTGTTGAACAGTGGGCCCTCAAGTTGCATAGCACTGAAAGCTGTGAAACGCATCCTTCCGAGCATGAATAGCCCTTGGTGGGCTGGAAATATTAGTGAGAGAGGATGGTAACTTTTAACTCTAAGGATAGCTAGACCTTGGGAGAAAGACAGGAAAGTATGGTGGGTTTTATTTGTCACTCTACAGCTACTAGAAAACGGACTTAAAATTGCATGGCACTGATGCTTTTAAATATCCTAAGTAGGAAGTTGTTTTTATTTTTAAGAAGATTCAGCTTAGCCAGTATTGTTGCATCCTGTGAATGTACTGTAAAAATAATTATTCTGGTGAGGATGTCTTACTCATGAGTACCTGCAAAAAAGGGGATTTTACTGCTGATTTTACTGGTCTTGTAAGCCAGTTAGCACCATTATTTCTCGCCCAGAAATGAAGCTTGCTCGTTTAAACAAACAAAAAGATCCTTTCTTGACTTGTCAGTTCAGTAATCTCTGGAAGTTGCTTTGGGCCTTGGGAGAATTTTGCACTGACATTTAATCGTTCTCTGCAGTTGCTCCAGCCTGCATTAGGGATGGGTTGTACTTACCTTTCACCTGCCTAAAGGGAGGGCATGAGCTACGCAGAGCCGGGAGTCACGGGCCAAATCCAGCTCAGAAGCTCCAGCCCCAGGTGGCAGCACCGTTTGGCATTTTTTCTGCTCTGCCTTCAGCTCCCAGGGTGCCCGACCCCAGCTATTGTGTTTCGGACAATTAGTGATGCCTAATGGGGATGTAGGAGAGGTTGAACTCTTCTAATTGTTACTTAAAATCAGTAGGATTTCCCTATGGAATGAATATGAATTGGAAGGATTAGAAGGGTAAGCAGAAGTAGTGACCTTTTTTCCCCTGTCTCACCTCATGTTATTTTGCTCGTTTGGTGTTTTTTATTATTTAAGCTTTTTTAAGTGGCAAAAGAAGAACAACAAACTCATTTTCCCTATATGACTTTCCAAGCTCACAGTGCCTTTCAGGGACGAGGGTGGGGGAGAGGACTTGTGATGAATTCCTGTCCCTGTTAAAAGTTGATAAATTGAATTTGTCGGCTGTTTTACAGATGTTTCCTTGTGACCAAAAGTTACTCCGGAAGGAATGTTTGTGAATCATTTTTTGAGAGGACATGTTACTTCTAAAAAATCTTTTCCCCTTATAAGTCAGTTGTGGACATTTGCTTTTATTTTGGTGCGAAGTATGAAATCTAAAGAAAACAAAAAGTGTTTAGGTGGCACTAATAAAAGCTATTTTGTGCAGCTAAAAGCTAATTAAGTTTGTTTAGCTAGCTTGTTTATGCAAAGTATTCTCAAGTGACCATTCATCGAAGTAATTATTATTTCAGGCATAATTAATTAGTAAATAGCTTCAGCACAATAGTTTACTTTCAGCTGACCTATTTAGCAGTTCAGCTGTGTACTCTATTCATGAATTAATGAGGAGTTCTCTTGTAATACCTTTTGAAAATCTTGCTTATTAAGGCCCAATTTTTTTCCTAAATCGGTTGTCCTTCTGTTTTCTTTTTTCTTTTTTTTTTTTTTTTCTTCTAGGTGCTTTTAAGCCTTGTGAATATTTGTTGGGCAGCTGGATGATTCGACTTACTGTCTGGTTTATTTTTTTGGTTGCTTTGTTCTTCAACCTACTTGTCATGTTAACAATATTTGCATCCTGTACTCCATTGCCGTCTTCCAAACTGTTTATAGGCCTGATTTCTGTCTCTAACTTATTTATGGGAGTCTATACCGGTATTTTAACTTTCTTGGATGCTGTCTCTTGGGGAAGATTTGCTGAATTTGGCATATGGTGGGAGACTGGCAGTGGTTGCAGAGTTGCTGGGTTTCTTGCAGTCTTCTCATCAGAAAGTGCCATTTTCTTCCTGATGTTGGCAGCTGTTGAACGGAGCTTCTCTGCGAAGGAGATCATTAAAAAGGGGAAAAGCAATCGCCAAAAACAATTTCAAATAGCGGCAGTTTTTGCTTTTCTGTGTGCTGTGGTAGCAGGATGCTTACCACTTTTTTATAAAGCGGAATACTCGGCGTCACCCCTTTGCTTGCCCTTCCCCACTGGAGAAACACCTTCGTTGGGTTTCACAGTAACTTTGGTGCTCCTGAATTCATTAGCATTTTTGCTAATGGTTATTATCTACACTAAACTGTATTGCAACCTGGAAAAGGAGGACCTCTCCGAAAACTCGCAGTCCAGCATGATTAAGCATGTCGCTTGGCTAATCTTCACGAACTGCATCTTTTTCTGCCCTGTTGCATTTTTCTCATTTGCACCGTTGATCACTGCGATT
Source organism: Scopus umbretta (assembly GCA_013400535.1). Taxonomy (NCBI): domain Eukaryota; kingdom Metazoa; phylum Chordata; class Aves; order Pelecaniformes; family Scopidae; genus Scopus; species Scopus umbretta. The sequence continues at coordinate 43,061 of VZTL01063927.1, forward strand.
TCTATCAGCCCTGAAATCATGAAGTCTGTTACTTTGATATTTTTCCCATTACCTGCTTGCCTGAATCCAGTTCTGTACGTGTTCTTCAACCCAAAGTTCAAGGAAGACTGGAAGTTGCTCAGGCGCCACATGACCAGGAAGAACGGAGCGGTAGCAATTGCCGTCAACGCTCAAGGGGGCTGCGTGACGCAGGATTTTTACTATGACTGTGGCGTGTACACCCATTTGCAGGGTAACATCGCCGTGTGTGAGTGTTGCGAATCGCTCCTTTTATCCAAGCCCGTGCCCTGTAAACATTTAATAAAATCACACAGCTGCCCCGCGCTGGCAGTGGTGCCTTGCCAAAGGCCGGACGGCTACTGGTCAGACTGCGGCACCCAGTCAGCCCACTCCGACTACGCGGACGAGGACGACTCCTTCGTGTCGGACAGCTCAGACCAAGTGCAGGCCTGCGGCCGTGCGTGTTTCTACCAAAGCAGAGGATTCCCTTTGGTTCGTTATGCCTACAACATACCGAGAATTAAAGACTGAAAAGGCTTTGTGCCATCAGCTGTTCTAATAAAGAGGTATAATGCTTCATAGACTGTTGCCTGTTTTGACCTTTCGAGCAGGAAGCACTTTTGTAATCATCGTTTAGTGTCATTTGTAAAGAAGGGAAGCGGGCAGTAACTTCTTGAGCCATACATTTAAAAATAATTAAACAAATAAATCAATTGCCCTGACTGTAAATAATTGGTAAACCAAATTTGTTACCCAATATTTTTACTCTTTCCACGCAATAGTGGTTTCTTTTCTAGTTTTTTACGTGCTAATGGTGTGTTTCCATGTTGTACTCCAGTCGTACTTTGCTTCTGCTGTTGGCGAGGTAAGTTCTGTTGATTTTTTTTTTTTCCAGCCAAAGCACAATATAAAGGACAGCTGTTTAATATTAAAGAAATTATTTTTAAATGTGACTTTTCTATGATTAAGCAAAAAACTCTTGCTAGCTTTGTATAGTGTATTCAGCATTGAATCTCAGGATGAATTTTACTGCAGGGCCAAAAAAGGGATTAATTCTCCCATACAGAACTGTGACAGCAATATAGGAATACCATGTTTGTTTTGTATTTCAAGCCAATGTTCAATTTTAAAAAAAGATTTTGTTACAATAAAGCACCTGTAACCCACAATATCTGTAGACTATGAAATAAGCATATCAACAGCTGTCAGGAATAATAGGCTTGAACGCATTTTTCCAGTGATGATGCATTACTTCAGGTGAACCACAGCAACTTTCTTCAGTATTATGCAGTCGGGTCACACTGGTGGAAGGAATATCAATGCATCAGGGGGCTGTTAGCAGCGCTGTCGGTGTGTACAGCTCATGTCCTTGCAGAACGACTAACACTCTGCAGCCTGTTGAATGTTACAGCACCCCAATAATATCTACAAATAGACAAAACAGAAAGCAATTTTGCAATAAAAGCATTTTTGCAGGTTATTTTACTGAGAGTGAAGTACATTGTGCAAAGTCACTGATTTTCATGTGAATCAGTGCATTACTTTTAAACCATTTAAGTCCTGAGACCCAAATGATTTACGTACAATCAGTGATCCATTTATCTCTATTTAGTTTGAAATCTGATCGATACAAAGTTATGAATGCACGATTAAGTAATTATGTATGTTTCTTGAACAACACGCTATATATCAAGAGCAAATCCACTGCCATCCCAGTTACTCTGGAGACATTCTCGTTAAGATTTAAAGCTAGATTGCTGTTTTGAGAATTAAACTGTATATACTGTTCATACAATGAATTTTTATCTTTGTATTGTAAATTATTTGATAGAGCACATGATGGGAAATGTGGCTTCAGTTCATTTTGTTAATTAAAGCTACCTCCTAAACAATAGTGGCTGCCAGTAGCAGAATGTTTAAAATGTGGTTTATATACTTTTTGCATTGTAAATAGACAAGGTTGTATATTGTCACTGTAATAAAAACAGAATCCTTGTATATCAAAATCATGTAGTTTGTACAAAGTATGGGAGGATTATTTACTGTATGCTGTTAATTTTGTAAGCCAAAATATTCACATGTAAAAACAGAAGAAAACCAACCCAGAGTTGTTAATTCTTATATTTACACTCATGAATATTACATCTGCAATTAGCATGGAATGTTACACTGAAAGTAAATAAAGGGTACATGAATATTGATTGTTATTTATCTCTGTTTTTCGAAAGGTAAGGCTGAAAACGGTGCACATGTAAAATTATTGAGCATAAATAACTTGTCATCTGCTCTGCACTACATGTGGTGAGAGTTTCAGGAAAGAAGTGCCAGTGAAATAAGAAAGTTTCCAATTTACAAGTGGATTTATAATCTCGGACTAATGCTGACCCTTGGCATGCAAAAGGTTAAAACCTTCAGAGAAGTGTTTGCCCTCTTTTAAAGCAATCTCTTTAATAAAGACATTATTAAGTATTGTATTTGAGTTGAAATGCTTTTAGTGTGACTTGGAAAATCATACAGATGATGATTTTGGTTTTCATGCTATTTCCATGGTGAGAGTTGTGGGGTTTTTTTAGCTGTAGTTTTGTAAGAGTCCCAGTCTGTTCCACACTCCCTCTGTTGGCCAGCCAGTCACAGGTAATGAGCATACTTCCAACAAAAATACTTCTCAAAAAGGACGATAAATGTCAGATGCCATTTTGTAATCAGTAGGGAGAGGAATCCAGCTATCAATTTCAAACAATGTTCTTCGGTATGGATTTATTTCTTCTGTTTTACAAATGAGTCTTCACTGAAATGCTATTAAAACAGTCAGATGCGATCCATTTGGAGTTAAAGTATTTAATTTATACATCAGTATGTTTTTGAAGTTACAGTTATGCTAATGGTTAATTTTTAATGCAGTCAGCCCAGCGTCTTCCAACACACGCAGGTTTTATCTGCTGGTAGAAGTGAAAGAATACAGGCACTGGCTACTAAAATCAACCTGTCAGGAAGCAGTGCTGTGAAACTTGCCTGTCTCAACATCACCAGGTGCCCAACAGCTACGGATGATCACGTAAGGAGAACCTGGAGAAATCCAGCCGCCAGGTACTTCATGTCTCCTTTGTCATGTCTTTGCTGGACAAGCTGATCTCGGTCGCAGGCCCTAACGTTCAGATGTTCACAGCTGCAATAGGAAAGGCATCCACTGACAACTCGCTCCCTCCTCCCTGCTCCAAAAGCAGTATCAAATATGAGGGGACAACTTGCCTAAAGTTGTGTGCTGTGTTACTAATGCGTGAGGTTTTTCTGGTTACCTCTGTCCCAAGTGGCTTTCGGAGCTGTCACCCAGGCAGCCATCTCCTCAGCTAGGCAAAGCTTCCTAATTTCAGGTTTGATACTCGGACAACTGAAACTTCACAAGTTACACTCTTCTTGTGTGTCCACAGGAAATAAATCCTCTGATTTCCTAGAGCCTAAAGCTAGCTGAAACTGTTCTTACAGTGACAATGTCACAGGCCTTGCTTCTAAACCCCTCTAAACAACTGTTTTACTGAGTTCCAACACTGGATTTAGCAGACAAAAATAATTTGCTGTTGATTTTAAATAAAGGAAAACTTACGGTAAGAAGAACGTTTTGTTTGTTTTCCTTCCTTATCTTCTGCTGTTGTGAGGAAGCAGTTTTCTGTAGGGAGTCAGAGTCAAATAAAATTGCTGAAACTGTTGCTAAGGTATTCCCTACCTTTCCTCCCATTGAGAGTAGTTTCTGATGGACAGCTATTGGCCTGCTCTGTGGCAGTATGCTGGTGAGATCTCTTGATTTGAAATGGAGCCTCTTTATTCTCTTACAAAAATAATGCATCTGCTTAGCAACTTTTCAGTCTAGATCCCTTCTGCCCTTTTGCATTTCTTTCCAGTGGAATTTCCTGTGTTTAATCATAAATTTTGCTCAGAAATTTCAAAGTTATAGAAAGACACTTTTCTCCAGTAATTCTTTTGACCTTGATTACTATTTTTAAGCCTTCAGTTTTAATTTATAGGGTAATATTTTTAATTAAAAGCATAATGCAGAGTTTGTTTCGTTACGTACTCTCAATTTAATAATTTTTAATTACATAGATGCTTTTGATCTTTTACTGCTAGCATAACAAGTTTATTTTTAGCAAGACTTTTTTTAATATTACCCTTCACATATCTTACAGTAGAATCTGACCGATTTACTCTTAGCACTAGAGTTCAGTTGAAGATAATTCAGTAAATAAGGAAATTAATTAAATCTGAAATGGGATAATACATCACAAATTAGTTTTCTTTACTGTTGTATACTGTAAGAACTTTGAGGGTGAGTGAATGGACACATTTCATGTGTTGCATTCATTGCACTACTCTACTAGAAAAAAATCATTTAGGTTTTACCTAAGAAATGCTAGTTAATGGTCACTGTGGCGTTTACTATCGGGAAATTACTTAGATTTGAGGGTAACAAAATATGAGAAAAGTATAACCTATAAGTGTCTTTTGACCATTCCAGCCCCAAAATGAATAACTCATTCTGTTAATAACTGAAGCTTTAAAAGAGAGAAAGACTTTGTGTAGAAGCGTAAACTAGCTGCACAAGTGAAGGCTGTTCAAAAGCAGCAGCGCTGTGATCTCCAACTAACGTAAAACAACTGAGTTGAGGAGATCCTGCGATTGATTCAAAAAGATGGGATTTGAATATAAAGGTGTTCCTTGGAGTTCTTGCACATTCCCCTAACCAAGAGAGAAATTCTCACCTTCTCAAGGCTGCGCTCCTTGAAAGCAGATGGCTCCACATCTGCAAGCAACAGAATCTGGACCGGGGCAAGCAGTGGTACAGTGTATTGCAAAGATGAGAATACACTGTACTGTAAAGGAAAACTGAAGCAAACCAAGACCTGTCAGATTTCACAGCCTCTAGTCGAGCTGAACTATAGCTGTAGGGCACAAAAATAGCCATCAGTCGAGTATAGGCAGTGCTCGTTAGTTCTGACACCAAGTGTCTGTCTGTCTGCTTCATGGCTTTCTTCCTCACTGCCATGCCTGCTGCACCATTTTTCCCCACACTGGAAAAATCTCAAGACTTGGGAAGACTTCTTAAATTTGAGTACATTTGGTTCAAATTTTTCATTTTTTTTCCCAGGTTGCAAGTGAAATAGTTATACATTCTTTTCTTCATAAATGTACACTTAGACAACAAGCTTAAGGCATGTTGTCTAAGCCTTACTTTGTGCCTAAATTCAGTATTTTTTTTTTCAGTAGGATTATTTTTATGCTTTTTCTGTGTTCTTGAATGCAAGTGTGGAACTAGACATTACATCTGAGAGCAAACGTGATCTGATTCTTTTCATTAAATCTGGCTAGTATTAATCAAGGTCAACTGAGAGGTTTCCTTCTGATGGCTCTTAGGTTTTGGAGGCTGAGTTCATCAGATTACAGTTGAATTTCTAAAATTCAACTATTTCATAAAAAAAAAGTTGGCAAGTTCAAGTGTTTCAGAGTCACCAAATCAGGGTAGTCAGTGAATCAGGGTTGTTGATTTATGCCTAGAATTTAATTCATTTCTATGTTACCTGTAAAATTGCTTTCTTGACATCATTTTCTATGTAAATGGTTTTTTGAATACTGTGGATGGCAATTAGGGATTACTTGGGAGCAATTTGTCAGGAGCATTTGCATGTTCAGACACACTGATTGGCATGACTGAACAAACAGAAGGTATAGGTCTGTGAATATATCATTCTGTGTTTACTCTGAATTTAACTCCCTGTTGCTACCTAGCTTAAAGTACTTATTTCACACCCTGTGGTGGTGTTGATTCAGTTAGCACTGAAAGACTGAATGCCATTTTTATAATTTCTTTGGTGGGAAATTAGGCTGATTTTTCACCATGATAACAACCATAGGGGTGTATGTATATGTATTTCTTCACTACACTCGGCTTGCAGCAACTTTTCTGCTTCATTGTGTCGGTTTGATTTTGCCCATAGGCTTTGGCAGAGTTGGCACTTAATTCATGCCACAGCAGATGCTTTTTGGAGGCAGTCTTTCCTATTACGGCACTAAGTTCACAGAATTAAGGTTTTGCCATGAAGCACGTCCTTGTAATGTGCCATTTGTCTGCTTGTCAGTCCTTCTGTGGCTGTAGGAGTTGTGTACCTGAAGCTGCAGGATTGTTGTTTCAGTCGTTAGTATTTTACAAAATGACATTGGGCTCTTACCTTGCTGTATTAACCAGGGTGCAGTGACTGTGGAGCTGGCTTCACAAGTTGGGCAGAACAGTAAGAAGAGGGATAATGGAGGTATTATTTTATACTTTTTCTTCTCTTCAAAGTTGGATGCTTCTGCTGTTCCACTAATGGTGGCCTTTGCCACCCTCTGTATAGGCAGTCTCAATGCATAAACTCTGGTACCTTGTCACAATACTAAGGTTTGTTAATAGAAGCTATTTGCCCAATTCCTGTTTTCAAATCCCCAAGGAATTATTCTGTAGAATAATATAGGGAGGAGAGACTTAAATGTTTCTCTTTGGCAAGAGTGCAGCTGGCTGCTGCCTTGCCTTGAGACAGGGCTCTTGGGCCCCTCACTACAAGG
>VZTL01063931.1:0-10883 GCA_013400535.1 Scopus umbretta
AAAAAATAAATAAATAAATTAAAGAGCAGATCTGTGCAGAAAGGTTCCTAGACTCAAAGGCCATTCCCGAGCAGCGTACTCTTCACCAATTAAAACATAAAATCACAGCACTGTGCAAATGTCTATAAGGCCTTTCTTTCGTGAAGCATGAAGTCCATTTCATCACTGTGAGGCTGTCGCCTGGCATTCCAAAGCAGACTACAAGAAGCTGTTACAAGATTTGTGTAAGATGGGCCACAGTGCTACTGCTTCCTTGTTGAAGGAAAAGGCTTGTTGTGTCAACAAGAGGGTTCTGAGTTCAGATTCATACTTTGTCCTGTGGCTTTTACCGCACACTATTAAAGCCTTAGATTGAAAATGGAGCTAATTTTGCTCACCTCTTCAGTAACAGTAGGCAATAAGCAGAACAGCTCATGGGCCAAGAGGCTCTATAGAGCTTCCTCCAGTCAACAGGAAAAGCTTAGCAGAAAGCTTCTGAAACCAACCAAAGATTCCAGGCCAACGATTCTCAACCTTGTTTTCCAGCCAGCTCTACCAGGTGGTGTCTGGTAAGTACTATTCAGCTCCTGAATATAAATCCCTAGACATCCAGCTCCCCAGAGCTGGTAGTCACTCCTGTTTCTCATCTACAGTCATTAGATGGAAATCTATACCAAATCTCATGGAGATTTTTTTTTATTTTTTTTTTTTAATTCTTTTTAAAGCAGCATGTTCAATTTTGAGAAGTACATAGTTCGTAGAGAGGTCCCAAGTCAACAAGACTTCAGGTTCTGACTATCATTCCTAGTTTAATTTAAAAAAAAAAAAAAAATCCAAACAAAAAAACCTGAAGAACCCCCTTGGCTTTTATTCTCCCTAAGGAGAAAGAGGGAATTAACAGCATCTATTTTAGGCATCAAACTGTTGGTGCCTAGGTGAGTGAGCTACTCACCCTCTACAGGCAATGCGAGGGAGACGGGCTGCCACAGAGGCTGGACTGGCTGCCCCAAATTATCTGGGGGAGAGCTTTTCCCTCTCCTCATGCTCTTCTTCTCTGTAAGCTGGTTAGACTACCAAAGGCCTTTAAATGGACAGGAAATGAAGGTGTCCCAACTAAGTAAACCAGTGGAATGAATACTTACTAGTAGAGTTATCGTTGTAATCCCATGCCTCAACAAGCAACGTGTAGGACCTCTGCAAAACAGAAACAAGAGTTAGTTTCAAAGCTACATGTGACTGTTAGAAAGGAAAAAAAAAAACAAAACAAAACCAAAACACCCCCAACAATTTTAATTAAAAAGAGAAATCCTGGCCTCTGCTCTAAAAGAGAATACTTGAAAACATAAATAGGTAATAGATTATACTTGAGACAAACATGATCTTCTTGAAACCCCATAAGCTACCTTATCCAGTCTGACTTAGAGGACCTTTCACCTTGGATAGCTCATCTTTGTCATCATTAATGCATCTTATGTACTTAACCGGGAAGTACAGCCTTTGACACTACGCCGTAGCCACAATAAAGCCCGTGCGGAAGAATTGCACATGGAAGACAGAAAACGCCCGGCTAGCAGAGCAGCATCAAAAAAACCCCAAAAAACCAAAGCCAAACCCCCACCCTCAAAAACTGCTTCAAAAGAATTTTAGCTACAGAAAAGTAGTCTTGATGTCCCTCCCCCCAACCATCCTGAAAGCAAGAAGTGTTGCTAAGATTACTGTGCTCTGCCTTGACAGCGCAATCTCTAGGGACTTTGCTTTTCAGCACCCCCTTTGAAAGCTTTGTCTGCACCAGGGCCANGAAGAGTTGAAGCAGGCTGCTTTCTCACGACTGGACACAGCATGCAGCCTCTGAATGAAAACCTAGTTTGTGATGGACACCAGCTTGGAATATAGCCTAAATATGTTTCATATTCAAAGCAGACTAGGATTCCATTTCGTTCACTGATAACTGTGGGAAAATGCTTCAAAAAGTAAGCAAAGCTGGGCAAGCCGAGACATGCACCCAAACTTCTATGCAGAGGCTCCATCGGCGCAAACCGTTTTTAGTTAATATGTCATGAAAGTTGCGTGTTATTTGTTACCATTCTAGACCAAATCTGTCAAATTGAAAGAAACTCTGAAAATGAAATAAAACACAACATGATCATTTAACACTGTTTAAAGCAGATTTAAGAAGTCCTTACAGGAGTCAGAGGTAAAAAAACAACCAAACAAGACCAAAATAAAACTCCTGAGCCATATTACAGATATAGATTGCACTATCTCGGGTGCTTCCTCACTGGTTGAATTACCAACACTGAGAAGCACAAGCACAACATGTTACTGCAAGCTTGAAAAAAATATTATGATATAAAGAATGAATTATGGCAACTAGCACTACTTCCAATAAAGTGAAGGATGTTTTCCTTTCGGCCTTGCATAATTGTTTTGGAAGATATTTTGTCTAAACTCCTAGCAACAGTTCCCGGTTGGTTCTCAGGACTGTTTACCAACACACCTAGCCCTTAAGGAAAGGAAAGGCTGAATCCTAGCTTTAAGTGCTACTGTTGCTAGATACTTGCGTGACCACTTTCTAACACCACACAGGAGTTTGTTTAAAGAGAGGAGACGCTTCTGCTTAACTGGATGGAAACAAAATGCAGGGGGAATAGACCTACCCTAGGAATTCCCTTGTTTCCATGTGCCCCCTCTCACCTCATCTGAATATTTTATATGAAGAATCCCTGTCCTAAGAAGAGATGATACAGAGAATGGCAGTTTAATCTCTTGACTCTGTCCGCCTCAGCACGGGGCAAAGAAAGNATCTTTGTCATCATTAATGCATCTTATGTACTTAACCGGGAAGTACAGCCTTTGACACTACGCCGTAGCCACAATAAAGCCCGTGCGGAAGAATTGCACATGGAAGACAGAAAACGCCCGGCTAGCAGAGCAGCATCAAAAAAACCCCAAAAAACCAAAGCCAAACCCCCACCCTCAAAAACTGCTTCAAAAGAATTTTAGCTACAGAAAAGTAGTCTTGATGTCCCTCCCCCCAACCATCCTGAAAGCAAGAAGTGTTGCTAAGATTACTGTGCTCTGCCTTGACAGCGCAATCTCTAGGGACTTTGCTTTTCAGCACCCCCTTTGAAAGCTTTGTCTGCACCAGGGCCATCGCAGCTCCCACAAGTATCAGGTAACTGAGGGAAGAACTGATGGATAGGGGAAGGGGGTGGGGTGAGAGAGAAGCATTGTAAAACAAAGGCTAAGATCAGACTATTTGGAAGAGCGGGGAAAGGGAAGACGCAGCGTCCACCCCGTGTCACAGTTACAGACGCACTAATCTGCCAATGAGCTCGCTAGCGCTCCAGTAATAATAATCATAGGCATAAACTAACTGAAGTGACTCCATGGGCTGGAAAGGGGCCAGCTATTACATCTAAGCCACCTTTATCTTCAATCCTAACTTGAGAACAAGAGCCATTAAAACATCTTCTCCTCCCCCAGCTCTACTCCAAGATATTATTATCCAGGCTGTATCTTTCAAAATTGCCATTTAGCCAGCCATATCCAAACGTACAGAATGATTCAGACCCAAACCACCCCTCCTTCCTTCCAAAAAAAGCTGAGGAAAAATAAGAAAAAAATACGACTTGAAAAGTAAGAAGTACAATAATATTTATGAGGTAATAAACGTAACATCTTTCTGGTGAGCAGAACAGTAACAGAACAAATAAAAAACCTCCGTGAAGGGTTTTGATACTTTGCTGTAGAAGCCGTGCGTCGTAAAGTTTATTTCTTCTTAATTTTATCTGCGCTAGGTCAGTCTGCTCATTTGTGGTCTGCAGCACTTAACACCTTTTCTGTAGCAGAAACCAAAATACAGTTCTGAAAGTAAGCTGCTACAAGGTGCNAGACCAAAATAAAACTCCTGAGCCATATTACAGATATAGATTGCACTATCTCGGGTGCTTCCTCACTGGTTGAATTACCAACACTGAGAAGCACAAGCACAACATGTTACTGCAAGCTTGAAAAAAATATTATGATATAAAGAATGAATTATGGCAACTAGCACTACTTCCAATAAAGTGAAGGATGTTTTCCTTTCGGCCTTGCATAATTGTTTTGGAAGATATTTTGTCTAAACTCATAGCAACAGTTCCCGGTTGGTTCTCAGGACTGTTTACCAACACACCTAGCCCTTAAGGAAAGGAAAGGCTGAATCCTAGCTTTAAGTGCTACTGTTGCTAGATACTTGCGTGACCACTTTCTAACACCACACAGGAGTTTGTTTAAAGAGAGGAGACGCTTCTGCTTAACTGGATGGAAACAAAATGCAGGGGGAATAGACCTACCCTAGGAATTCCCTTGTTTCCATGTGCCCCCTCTCACCTCATCTGAATATTTTATATGAAGAATCCCTGTCCTAAGAAGAGATGATACAGAGAATGGCAGTTTAATCTCTTGACTCTGTCCGCCTCAGCACGGGGCAAAGAAAGGACAAGACTTTGCGTTCATGAGGGGACACTTCTAAACAAAAGACACACAGACACCCGCAGTCCCAGAACAAGAGTAGCAAGGCCCCCTCAACAATCCAACTATTGCATACCTCTGGACAATCCCCCCCGCCTCAAAAAAGCAGTTCTGTGCGAAGACTGCACCGTAAAAGTGCGTATCATCCCCACTCTATAGATCAACAATTCAGATATCTCAGGAATGACTACTTACAGCGTGGAGGTTTAGGTTTTCCCATGCTCATAGATGACCTCTGCCCATCTTTGAATAAATATATATATATTTCCAGACACAAGAATTCCACATCATGCACCTTATTCCATCAAAGTAATGACCTAGGCAACAAGGCAGCAGTGAACTTTCCAGAGTCACACCCAATTAGCCACTGTAAGCCTGAGCTTGACCAGAAGGCAGGGATTCTGGCTCGAGAGGAAAGGCAGCTTGAAAGGAACAGCAAGCCGGCACACTTTGCAGAACATCCACAGTCTGATCTGCCCAGAGGACCAAAAGGCAGCATGGTCAAATCTAAGCAAAACTCCTATGAGTTAAGCTATGCGAGGATGGAAATGGTTAAGTTCACACTTGAAAAAACAAAGAAAGCACCAATGTGCAAGAGTTATTTTCCTCAGTGACAAGACACCACGATTTGGTCTTGGTCCATTGATAATACAACTCAAGAAAGACTGTGAAGACCCTGAAATCCATCAGAAACTGTCCTTTTCAAGGGTCTGAAAGGGCGAGGCAAGCTCTTTTCTGGTTATTTAAATGAAATACTAGCAGCTCCAGGTAAGCAGAAGGTGTTTAAAGCTCTTGGCTTGATTACCTTCTTCCCTCCTTTCATGCAGACATCCACCCAGAAGAGCTGTTTTTGTACTTTGGCTTCTAAAGGCATTCTGCAAGTCAGTGGGACAGAGCAAGATTAAAACATCAGGCTCATTAGTGAAAGGACTGCCTCCTTTTTGAAAGAGGTTGCAACTAGTCAAACTTCTTTCCCTCCTATCCTTGTGGTTAAACCATACAAGAGCTTTGCTGAGCATGTGAAACCATGACTAGACAAATGCAGTGGGAAGTTTGCATTGTGAATGCTGCGCCTGCTCCTCCTCTGCCAAACAAGGAGAGCGGGTTAAGCCCAGCAATGTTCTCCTCATGCTCTGCCAGCTGCACGCAGCTGCGAAGACCAGTTTGAGAACCGTGCTCGCACCCTGCGTGCATCCTAGGGAAGAAGGCTAGGAGACTGGCACGCTGTCACAGCAAATTGCCAATAGCTCTGGCAATCCCTCCTCCCTTCAGCTGGACGGGGGCGAGATGGGGAAGAGGGAAACTGAGGTGTTTTTCAAAGTGCCCAAGGACCGGGGAGGAGGCCATCTCTGAGCAGAGTTAAGGCTAGTCACAAGACCACCTCCTCTAAATGTCAGTTGGACTCTCACTCGGGTACCCCCTGTTGCCACATGACAAGTCACGATGACGCCGTACAGATGCGTCACAACATCATGCCGTGGTCAGCCAGTCAACTTACACAACAGAATATTCCTTCAACGGAGTTGAAGACAACTGGTTCCTCATCCAGAGGAGATATGGATGCGTTTCAGAAAAGGAGGGAAACAACTTAACCCTCTTAACCCTTTGTCGAGGGCAACATCATCAGGAAGCTCTTCTTTGGGCCAGCCTACATAAGGATAAGGCAACACCCCATAAAGCTGTTACTCTCCTAACCCCGCGTATATAAACAAAGTCTAAGCTGTAACGATCCCGAGCCTCAGAGTCCATGGCCAAGAGCTAGGCTGAACCTCAAACAGGCAGCCCAGCCAAGAGCCTCATCAGAATATGCCCACATAAAAAGAGAGCACGCTGTTCTTTTAGTCTTCATTTTGAGTAGTTTCTTCATTGCTGTTAGTGCCGGTAAACACTTCATTGCCACATAAAGGAGAAGACATGAAAACAAATTTAACTTTATTAGCAGCTTCCAGGAGAGACTTCCCCCGGCCCCCCGCCATTCTGCCTTGGCACAAGCCAAGCCAGTAACCGAAGTCAAGACCTTCTCTGCGATGCAGCTGCCACCCTCCTGCCAAATGATGAAGGACACAAAAGTACCGCTATCCAAACTATGCATACGCTTAAGCATCCAGTAAACCAGGCTGATCTCTGATCTGGCAAGCCTGCTGGAATAATGAGTATCCTGTGAATACATAATGTGCTGAAGTTGCCATTGTGTGAAGTAAGTCCATGGTTTGTCTGGGAGCCGAGCAATGCTGAGTCTACTGCTGCTTCCTGTTGCTTGTCCTGTATTAGCATTATTTTTGGATAGGCCCCATTATGTTCTGTAATCCTCGCTGCAGTCAGTATGGCCACACTATTGTTCTTGGTTAATATTAGCAGTCAATGCCTCTGTCTGGGTGGCCGGACTACAATGTATTCCAATCATAAAACTAGCATGCATTAACCGAACAATGCGCGGGGATAGAGCGGGGAGACTTGGGGTCCTCCCTCCTCCCCTCCTTTAAAAAAAAAAAAGGAAAAGAAAAAAGTATAGCATCTCTTTTTTTCTTTTTCTTTTTAAACTAATGATTTTAAGCGAGCTCTGCTACCGGGGTGCATCGTAGAACAGCAGCATTTTAATCAGCACCTTATCTCGTTACGGAGTTATTTTCTCACGGAGCCCCACTTGTCAAAGACTAGCAGGTAGGCCAAGATGTCAATGGTTGCTTTCAACCTTCCCCAACAAGCAGATTACCTGCTCTTATCAGTCCCCCTACCTGTTTAAAGCATCCCACTGATAATTAAATGCACCAGTTACAAAAGGGTGGCGAGGTTAATAGAGAGAATACCTAGTAGCCAGCCAAGCAAAACAGTCAGGTTCACACAGAGCAAGCCTGAACAAGAAGCCTTTCTGCTTATTTACCTAAGTGCATAAGAACTGGGTTGAGCTGGTAAAGGACTCTGGATGTTTGACTATTTACAAACCACTTTAACCACTTCTGTCCACATTTTACAGTTTCTTCTGAATACTACAAGAATAATGAGAGTAATTCATGCTGCAGAATAGTGACCACAGAACCATGAGCTCCACAGACTAACAAGAAATGAACGCAGCAGCTTTAGTTTTGACATCTTTCCCCACGTCAAGGCATATGGGTTACCAGCTAAAAGAACGTTCTAATGTTATTAGAATTGTCAATTAACATAGAAAACTTCTATTCATCAGCAGAAATGCAAAGTCAAGTTTAGTTTGAATTTTCAAAACCAATCCTGCCATTCGTAGTATCTTCACAAAAATACTTTTAAGAACTGTAGCTCAAGGTGTTTGCATGTACTGCAGGGCATCAGACTTAAGAACTAAGATGGACTAAGTGCCACGTATGAGAGTGCAAGCCTCTTGTATGGCCCATCATCTCAATTAGCTAAGGCCCAACTTTACTGGCTTCAGAACTAGTTTACCTCTATTCCAGCCTTCAGTCTGCAATGAAGCAGTAAGTTTCCTTGAGTTAACTAGAATTTGAAGCATAAAGCATCAATTTTACGCAATTCCTTTTCAGACATGCAGACTTCCAGCTGCATAAACAAGCTGACAGTGCTGGATGTATGTAGTCTGAGAAAGTTTAGGAATAAGCTTTAACACCAGGCCAAATCCAGCTGCCACTGAAGTTAAACTGGAGCAGGCCTTTATCATAACAAGAACAAAAATTCTGGGAGCAGGCAGGACGAGGATTTATTTTTAGACATATTATGGTAATATAGTCAAATGGATTTACCAGGAAGATGAAGTTCTGAACTGACTGGAGCATAAATAACTCTTAAGAACATGTAAGAAGTCCAACACCTCTGAATGGATGCATCGCTTCTCTGCGGTCCTGGGAAAAAAACAGCCGTGTGGATGCTAATTATGCTTCAGATGTCACTTAATACTCTCAGCTCTGTTTTGGACAGTAATCCTAGTCAAAACATTGCACTTTGAGGGCTGAAGATTTATTCTGAAATTATTAGTCAACAATAAACGACACAGTGTGGATTTGATTAATATGAATTTTGTTATCATAAAAATTTCTTCTGATCTGCCTGTGCTCCAAGATGACTTAGGGAGCATTCTTTAAGAAAAGCTTGAACAATATCTAGCATTTGCTTCTACAAGTTTTTAAAAAGTTAACTGGAGGGAGGGGAAAAACAAAATTAAAAAAGAAAAACAAAAACAACCTTTAGTTTTATGACTGTGACCAACATTAACAAAAAAAAAAAAAGAAAAAAAGCAGTTGAATGAAGTTATATTTTGCACTCAGATTCAAAAGGCTGTTACTTTAATACTAGCTGTAGATTAGTATTTTGGAAGCCTTTTGTGTCAAGACAGGGGGAAAAAGTTCACAAAGCTTAAAAACACTAAAGCTCTTCCATTATCTCTTTCTAGCCAGAAAAAACAATGCCTACCTAGAAAACATATTTTACATCTTCAGCCATCAGTAGCAGTAAGATTTGTCATTAAAAAGGGGAAAGGCTGACTATTTTATTTTTTAGAGTAAGGTTGAAATAAGTTGTTTAAAACTCTCTTTAATTGTATTTTGTGCTAGAGTCATTTAGATGCTGGAGGGTTTTTTTCCACCTCAGTAGTTTCCTAGTGTGTTGATGCAATTGGCCCCAATATTAAATAATTACAAGGATCATAATTTCAGGATAAACAAGCTGTTTGAAACTGGAGCTATGCATACCAAAGGAATCGCCAAATTTGACCTCCTTCTTACTCACAGTCTTGCCAAACCCCCAAAAGATCGTTCTTTACATAAAAGCAAAGTTTAGTGCTAAGCTTTGCTTAGTTAATTCATGCACAGCTCCCTTAAGGTATAGCACACATCACACTTTGGATTCTTTAAGAAAGGCAACAGATTTGATTTATGTCAAAAAACATGTGTCTGCCATGAAACAAAACTTCTTGAGAAAGACTTTGACAAGTGGAATATGGAAATTCTTTGGTTCCGTACTTTTCTACATGGCTTCATAAGCCAAGGTTGCCTGTCAAGAAAGTCACTAGTCTCAAAATGAATGCAAGAAGCAAGACTACTTGTATTTCTTGTTTTAAGTCATCATCATTATTATTATTGTTTCAATTTACTGAAGAATTGCTAGCTACCGCAGGGGCAGCTTTCTGATGCACTCTGGTTCCTTTATGCTGGTCTGCTGCCCCGTTTCCTAGCAACTTACTCAAACCTCCCATCACTTGAATTAATTTATGGCCCACCATCTCCATACCCATTACTCACTAGGGTACGTATCAAAACTGACAAGAGCAAACCACCTAAGTTTTATTAATAGAACTCCGACACTTCAAATCTACCTTACAACTACAAACCAAGTCTAACGATACATTTAAAGCACACCATTCTCTTTTCTTCTTCTCCTGCATGATGAATAAAGACCTCTAATGCAATATATTTTGCACAAACGGCATAAGGGGGCAGCTTGACATGGGAAGAGATTTTTTTTTTTTTTTTTTTTTAAAGTAGTCTAGGCAACAAGACTTCTTAACATTACTGACTCAAGCTGGACCATCCAAGAAAAGCCTCCCTCAGACAGCAGAACACAAACAATACATATTCAGAGATGAGCATGAATTTTCAAGTGCGATATGATTAACATTTCAGTCTAGCCCCTATTACCTTTACTGTAATTTTTAGTTGGATATGTGCAAAGACAACTCTCATAATTAGCCACATGGGTAAATGCAATGCTAGTCTCAAGCTTTTACTGAAGTCAACAGTATGCACCCATCTAAGGAAAATTTTTTTAAGTTCTGAAGCTTCAGCATCAAATTTGAGTTGACTAATTATGTTTACTACTTTATCTGTAGAGCTTTCAAAATGCCCAAAATGATTTGTGTACACAATTTTAGTACAAATAAAAGCTTTGCCACATTAGATATTCTTTTGTTCCAATGCCATCTGAAAGTCACAATGGCTAGCATAAAAGCCATGTCCTATGGAAGTTAAAGCTGGGAGGCAGACTTGATAATTGCAAACAGACTATCATCACAATCTCAAAAAAGTGCATTTCTGCATGGGAACATGCAAGAGTTTATTCCAAAAATTCCAGTCTTAGGAACCAGAGCGTCTGAAGTTGTTGAGTCTTACGCATTTCAAAGGCTGCGCTGCTCTAGGATTCCAGTGCTCAATTAGATTCAGCAGGACAATAGAAACATTTCTTTTACTAAGATGCAGGCAAGCTTACGAAACTTCTCCCAGGGTCCCCACCCCCCCCAGACCCACTCTCTATGCACGGATTTCCCTTCCCAACTCTACGAAGAGAGGGGTTGTTAGAAGGAATGGGTTCAGTTTTCCACATCATTTTTATATATATACACATGTATATAAGGCACTCAAATTACTGGGACCAGGGGTAGGGGGCTAGTTTAAAAAAAAAAAAAAAAA
>VZTL01063932.1:1422-14332 GCA_013400535.1 Scopus umbretta
GTATATTTCACTGGTAGAAATGGGATGTAGGCAGAAAAAAAAAAATCCATCAAACTGATCTCTGAGTAATTTCATGAGTCTAAATTCTGAGTCTCCTCCAGTGTGCATACTCCACTGTAGAGTCTTACTGCTCTCAAACAAACTTAAATCAAAATGACATTTAACAAGTAAGTAACAACAGGAATAGTTGATAGTACTAGATGACTAAAAATACTACCTTAAACACATGGATATTTGCTTGTTTTAGATCAGGGACCATTACTGATGTACGAGTATCTCCACAGAAATGCACTAATGGAAACCTAAGCTGACAGTAAATCTGTTTAGCTGAGCACAACTTCATATACAATCTGTTAGGGTTGGATGCAAACTGGCTGCATTAATCTATTGTTATATAGAGGATATAGAGACTTGCTGTATGAGAAAGTACATCCTTAGCCTCTAGGTTTTACTACTGTGGCTGTATCCAGACCTGAGTTACTAACAGTGGTGGTATTATAGCAACACGTGTAAACAAGACAATTTATGTTTCTACTAGCTCTCAGTAATTTCCCTATTCTTATATTTCCTAAATTTAACCAAGAAATAACATTAATGACAGCTTAGACTCAGAGCTTCTACTGGAACACTAAGTTTGCTAACTGTACATGGAAGTAAGTGAGTCCTGTTTGATGTGGCAACTGAGTTTTTCTTAATACGTGCATAAAAATAGTATTAGCTGACCTTAAAACAGCCACAAGACTAACATCACTGTGGATTTCATACCTGATTAATATTTCAAAAACATCTACAAAATAAATCAACAAAATATTGTATTTTTTATCTCTTTGATGGTGTTAAACTATTTTTTCTTACACAGAAGAAATGTAAGATCACATCTGATTCTATGAAAAACCTTCTGGCTTTTCATTTCATTTTAATTTGATATTTCTTTTCAAAAAGTATTTGAAAACTGTTACCATTCATAATATTGAAGATAGCGGCAACTGTTTCTCTCAAATGTATACTAAGTTCGTACAAAAGAATCAGGTACGCTATAGTTTTCTTTTGACAGATACTCAGAAATCCCATTATTATAAACTGTATGTCACTAACTTGTAGACCCAATTTTAAAAGCACTGTTTTAAGTCCATTTAGACATTCATACATACATTTTACATTTAATCTGTAATCATTTACAGATGATTAAATATTTTTCTTTTCCAGATTGGGACACTGAGGCAGAGAGTGATAAAGAGTAGTGTTTCCTAAAACTCTCAGATTCCCTTTGATATTCATACAAAATTGCTTCTCATCCTCATATGTTGTGCCATCGACAGAACCAAAACCAGAATTCAGCTGTTTATTTTCCATCTGAGCTTTCTTCATTCCATAGGTTTGTCCTTCGTTAGTGACAGCGTTGATCTTTTCTTCCTTTTCAGTCACCCTCCCACATCGTAATCAGAGAATCCAGAAGCATTTCTGTAAATACTGGCTGCCACTCAATTGATAAAATCCATTTGAAATTTCAGACAGACTACTAAATCAGACCTACACTACAGAACTCTGCAAACTGGCTAGCTCACATTTTCTGAGCATCTGCAACAGGTAGGAGACTGAAATCTCCTAAGAAATCTACTCCCGTATTTCTATGTCCCTTCCATTTACATTTACTGAAGATTTTTCAAACCCAAACTGTAGTCATTGCAGAAGCATGTGGAACATGGATAGTGGACAAATGACTCTCTGTTCTTACTCCTGACTGACTGAAGATTTCATTCTCACTCTCAATGTTTACAGTAAAGTACAGCAAAGGACTTATTTTTGCTCTGACAGAACCTTATGGTAATACTTAATGTTGTAAAGAATCTTAGTATTGGCATTGACACAAAGTTAATCCACAGGATAAAACTCTACAACCATCACCTGCTGTTTATTTAAATCTGATCTGACAATCTAGACTCATACAGTTGACAAAACACTTCACCTTAGCAAGTCCCTAATGCCTCAGCAATAAATATATGGTAGCATTACACACTTTTAACACATTACAAATATATAGTCAGATGAACTCTTAAAGTATCTTGAGATGTAATATTGAGGTTCACAGTTCTCAAACTGTTTCCTGCGAGATTCCACTTCTTCAGTAAAGATTCTGTATGTTTTGGTAATAAACAGTGTAGGCTTTTATTTAGTATGTGCTATCACATACCGAAGAAAAACAGTCCCTAATTTGCTTTTCTTACTTAGAATAAATGTTAAAGAAGACAGTATAGTGCCATATGCCTCTCTGTAAATATGAAATTTCCATTAAGCAGTGTCCTGTGCAGGACAAGTAGCTCATTGTTATTTACTGTATGTGTTTCTGTGGTCTTTATGTATTTAAATAAACANTTGACTGTAATAGGGAGAGAGCAATTTGTGATGGAATTATGAAATGTCCTTTCATCAATCAAATGTAAAATATGCTAGCTCTCAGACTAATTTACTACAAAGAATGAAGAGGGGCTCTTGCATATACATGTTTCTGTGTATACGTCCATACACCCTTAGTTAAAAGTTACTACACACTTTGATAACAGGGCTTTTGTCCTCTGGAAAAAAATTGCCTAATGCAGGTGTTGCCACTAATCTCTAGTGAAATATACATAATGTCTTCTATGTTACACAATTAACATGGTTCGTACTGTTAGTATCTAACATTCAAAAGTGTAAAGCAATAAGCTACTAACTTTATTTTCTTCTGATTTTACTTATTAATCAAAAAACAATCTTCTGAATCCATATGTGCAAAATATAGGTACTAGAAGCCTCCATTCAAAATATTCCTTACAGAGCCCAACTAAAGTAAATAAAGATTTGAACTGGTTTTAGCTTACTTCTAAATGCATTTAACAGATTAAGGTGTTCTGGATGTATTTATAAAAGTGCTCCATCTCTGTGGGGGAAAAAAATATTATATTAAACTCCTCAAACTTTCTTAGCTTTCAAAAAAAAAAAGTTAACATTTAAAATAAAAACTCAGACTGTGCTGAGAAAAGTAGACAGTATGATTTAATAGCTTTATTCAATAAATTGAAAATTCACCTCAATGGCTTCAAATTAAAAAAAAATTAAATAGTACAGAAATTACAAAAACTGATGACAGATAATAAAAGTCTTTGACATTGTTCTAATACACATATATAGTCATACTGTATCTCTGAGTCATACATACAGTGTCTGACGAAGGCTGTCATGTACAGTAACAGAAATGGTATCCTATGTGTGTCCCCCATCTATAGGTTATGCATATGATAATCTAAAATTCAAGAATAGACTGCAAGGCAGAAAGTTATGACAACATGAACCTTCTCAGTCCATTAAGTTTGCAGGATAATTCAATGTACAAGAAGCCACAGGTGTGAATGATTCCTTATTCTTGTTATTCAGTATTCGTATAATTTGCTCAATACCAGCTATAACAATGCCTTACAAATACAAAGTCTGGGCTCAATTATATTAATTTCTTGTTTAAAACAGAATGACAGTAATAATGGTAATGCTTTATAAAAATTGCTATAAATTTCTTTGTAAAAATATTTTGGTCATGCCAAGCTTTAGAGAGGAATATAAGCAAGAGATCAACTGGCTTCAAAACCACTCTAATTAGAAACTAAATTTATATCAAGTGTAGAGGATATATAATAGACCGTATAAAGTTTTGAAAATTAATCAATTTATAAGGCCCATCAAAAAACACAGATATCGTCTGGAAGCTGAGTCTTATTAAAAATGTGAAGAAAAAAAGGCCTCCAATGGCTCAATTAACAGATTCTTCCAGACACTATTTTGTTTCTTTGAGCAATTCTTTGTTGGAGCTAAGAAGCTACTTCTGAAATGTGTACATCATGATGAAGAGTGAATGAAACTAATTAGAAAAAAGTAATTATAATAATATTTTAATAAATAAATTTAAACTATTTGTGGTATGCACAATTCACTTCTGGTTTCTGACTTACACATAATATTATTCTGACTTTCCCATAAGACCTTAAGTCTCCTTGCAAAGTTTTAAAAATCCTAAATACTATAAAAAATAGGGTATTAATGTTGCAAGGGATTAAGTGACGTTTGCAAGCAGGGACAGATATTTAAAGTGTCTTGAATGGGAACCAGAGAAGTGATACAGTTCTATTTACTATTTTACTTCATATAATTCACAAGTAACTGGCAATAAAAGACAAAAAAGAACCACAGGAAAAATGGTTATAGATTAAAAAATTGCCAGTCTTATGTCTTTTAACTGGATTTTTTTCTTGGTCTCATAACCACTTCTAATGACTGAAATTCAAAGAAAAATAAGTAACTTCTAAATAGATTGAATGTTTCTGGGGAAAGGTACTTTGGATTTGGTTTATAGAGTCCCACACCCAGAAATCTAATATCAAAATCGGGTGGAGAACAAAATACAAGTTTAAGAAAAGATCTGTAGGGAATAGGTGATAAAATCAGCAGGGAATCACTAGTGCTCCAAACAATAGTCTAAGCAGCTGGTTAGTGATCACCAAAATACAAGCAAAGTGATAAAAAGCAGCAGGGAGATAGGAAACAACAGTGGGAGACAATGCAAGTTGCCAGGGGGTCCATGGAGAAGCTAATTGAAGCAACAAACTGAGAGACATGTAAGGCAGATTGCATCAACATGGAAAAGAAAACAATCAGTCACTGAAAGGATCAAGGAAAAATGTGATGTCACTAAGAAAAAAACAAAACCAAAACCAAAACCAACCAAAAAACAGGAGGTTGCCAGATATTAGAGTCTCTTCCAAAATGACAAAGGGTTAATACCCTGAAACCAGGTGACCCAACAGTTTAAAACACTCAAGACCGGACTTCATTTAAGACTTAACAATTACTTCTCCTGTGTAGGGTTAATAAGCTACATCCATGCAAGTATCTCTTTTAGCATATACTGCTTCAGTTCTTATTTTGTACTTTAGTAATTGAGTTTGTTCGGGTTGGTGTAAGGCATTTTCAGAAGTCTTATAAATAAGGATTAGGTAATTACCGTATTTGCCAGCATGAGAGACAACAGTATGGCAGAGGGAGACCTTTACTCTTCTGGAACAGGAAAAAAGAAGGGACATGGCTCTGTTTCATCTGGAGACGCAACTAAGACCCACAAAGATGTACTAATGATAGCGTAGTACTCTGAACGCTTTCTCGTATTTTTTTCTGACATGTAATTTGAGCTGTGTCTAATTGAAGTAATCATTTTACTCCTGTTTTACCATTGTACTTCAAGGGAAGGTAATTGTCTCAAAGTTCTTTACATAAAAAAATGAACATGAAAACATCAATAAGCCTTCTTTTAAGGTAAATGCTAATTTTCAATTACATATAAAATGTAGGAGTATGTCTGCATTTTTAGTGAAACCTTTGTAGGATATCAGACACCTGTTGGGTCCTGGACAAGTCCATGTGGATAGTGTGATTTTTTTTTAATCTTACATATTTGTGCATCTCACATACAGAAATAACTTGCATCACTTACCTAAAATATTTTTTTAAACAATTTTGTGTCAAATTTCTGTTGACACATGTCTAGCTGTGCTTTTTACTAGAATTCAGTCATTTTAGAAGCTCAGAGTAAATCTACGTAAACTTTCAGCAAATGTTGCATCTGTAGGCAGAATCCTATTTGATTTCAATAAAATATCGAAAACTAAATCACAAGAGTGGCAACAAGTCACATAGTGCTTCTTCCATCAGAACCATAATATACTCAGCTGAAAACATTCATTAAATGAAACCATTCCAAGCATCAGCAGTTCTCCGATGGCAGCTATTTTTTTTATCTATTAGCAAAACAATACTGCTATATCCTTTCCAGCTCATCTTTCAGTACTTTCCCAATAGAGTTTAGTCTGAACACAGATAACACATGTTGTAAGTACCAGAGGAAAAAGAAAATATGGAATTTTTGATGTGAAGGGAGTGAGAATTCTCAGGAATGCCTACAACTGAAGGTGGGAACACAACATGTCAGAAATCTCTAAAGGACGCAGAGAGTACTGAGGCAAGGACCCTCAGGTATCTGTCTAGAAAAGCTTGTAATACACACTTTTCCCCCGAGGATCCTACATTACCCCCCACATTATTTTGGTTTGCATTAGAAAGTTGTACCATGTGAGCCAACATTTTATTCAGCCATGAAGTTCATACACTAACTATATGATCATAGCAGGACCTTAAAACAACTTCCCTGAGAGGCTTCTATTAGTTTTCACAGTCAGTTATTTTAATCCTGCCTTCTACACTATGTGCTCTTTGTAACTATATAATTATGCTTTGCTAGTGTAAATACAATTCATATTGACCAGCAGAGATACTCGGAAATATGCACTATAAGTGAAACTGCCAGAAAGTCTTGTAAGAAACAAAAGAAAAGAGAAAGGATAAAGAAATGAAAGGTTTTTAAAGTTCAGACAGAATTTGTAGTCTTAGTTTGACAGAGGATGAATGTTTGTCTGTATGTCTTTATGGGTTTCTGTTGTTTGTTTTTTTTTTTTTCTCTGGTGCCAATAACAAAACAAGAAGAGTGAGTTCTTGTTACAGAAAAGCCAATAGGTTATATAGTTCAGATGTAGGACTTTGAAACTCTAACCGTTGCGAACCTGGCACTGGCAGAAATGTGACATGAGGTTTTTTAGCCTGTATGAAAGCCTACTGTAGAGCTCTGGGTTCAGAAAGCCATTTTCTACTTTCAGTAGAAACATTCACAACATGCAACAGTTTATATCTGGACTCTAGTAAAGCCATCAACCATTGATATGACAAAGAGAATTGATAAATTTGATCACATGTTTAATTGAAATTCAAATTACTTAGTCATGTATCACATTCATGAAAAGCTCATATTCATTTGTGTGTCCCTTCAACCTATTAGATACTGCAAAGGCTTATTTCTCCAAAGCAATTTACACAACAAACGTTAGGTACCCTTCAAGAACATAATTTAGGTTATGTGGTAAAAGCTCATCTGCACACTCACAAAGGAGCCCAGGGAGGGGCAATGGCAAGTGGGGAGAGCCCAAAAAATAGCCTGCTGAGCTCCTCCCAGGCCCATCAGGGGAGCTATCAGTTCATCAGAGACCCCTCTCCATGTGCAGAGGAGAAAAGGAGCACAAGGGCCTGCGTGCCAGTGATCATGCAGACCTGAGTGAGTGACACCAGGCGCCAGCCCTTGTGGTAGGACCAGGGGTCAGAGCCTTATGCCTGTGGTGCAGCACCTGGAGCAGATGCAGGAGTGCAAGCCAAAGGCTGCAAGCCAAAAATACTCCAGAGGCCATCATAACAATTTGGCAGTATATGTGACAAAGTTTCAGTGCCCAGGAATGTTCCTTGGAATTGTTTGATTTAGTAACAAAGATGTAATCACACGTAGGAAATTTCAAAGATGTAGTAGTGGTCACTGCAATGAGCCGTGGTATCAGCTCAGCAACAGCATCGCAGTTGTCAGAATTTAGCATACCAGCACGTTCTCGCTGCCAATACCTCATGGTCATATTCTGGTTTGATAACAGTGTATACCCAGCTTGTCTTCACAAAATTACAGGACATGTAATATTACTACAGAGACTGTAAGACAATAAAGAATCAGACTCAAAATCTATAATCAGGAGATATTTTAAAAGTACCTTATTTAGGGAATGCAGTAAATCCTTTAGGCAATTTAAGAGCTAGGTAGAATATGAAATACAAGGAATGGGTTTCAAGGTAATGAATCTGGCAAAAGGACAAAATGTGTTATTTTGAATGATTGCTACTTGATGAGACTATAATAAAATCTCCAGCTCCATCCTATTAGACTAAGCAGGAAGGTCAAATATGCGACAGAAATGGGATTGACAGGATGCAGTTAGCAAAAGGATCAGTAGTACCAATTCTACCTTTAATTTTGTGAAGTTTGGATTATATTTAAGCTGTGCAAAAAGGAGAAGCTGTTACACAGATAAAAATGAGCTAAAAAATTCTTCAGACCTATACACAACAGGTTGGAATAAACATATGCTATATTGGAGAGCTGGTGCAATAAATTAATAGGGAGCACTCTTATTAAAAAAATCTCAAGGGGAAGGCCTATGGTTGCATATTTAAATGTCTGGTTTTATTTAAAGGCCATATTCTGAAAGAATATAAAACAGGTCAGGTCTATATTATACCACAAGGAAGCAGAAGGGCTTACCTCAGTGATCATACTTGTCCCTGCACTGTGGGTTTGAATGGATGTAAAATGAGAGACACTGCAGTTTTAAGACATTTTCATATTCCCAATATTCTGGCAAGCCCCCTCAGGGTTTTCCAACTTTGGCTCTGCTTTCCAGGCCCATCGAGGAGAAGAAACCCTATTACACTTAAGTGCATACCCACTACGCCCTGAAGGGCCTTCTCTATCTTCCTTCATGTCCCTAGCCTGCTACAATAGTTAAAATAGCTAAAAGAGGGATCTAGTGTAATTGAGAAACAAGTCCAAGATCTGCATGTACTCTGAGATAAGCTAAAGAGGTTCGTTTGGTTATTGATAATTAAACAAAAAAAATCAGGATTGCCTGGATTTGGGTTCGCATTTTAAGCTTCTGAGGGAAACTGAACATACAAATCCAGATCTGACTGCAAAGATAAGTTTACTCACCTCAGAATAAATGTTAGTGTTGCGGTAACGTGAATCAGCATAGAGGTGTTGTTACATTTTTTTTCAGTAGTATTTTGTCAATGTTTTTTGTAAATTGCACTGAAATTATATTTTTTGCAAAACTGTAAAAGAATGGGAAAAAAGATTTAAAAGAAAAAGAATTTAGCAGCATGAGAAATTCAGCCAAGAATGGAAATTCCAAAGTGGTAGAAAACAAATAAAAGCCCTAAAATTAGTTCTTCCAACACAAAAAAAAAATATATGCACAAATAGACATACATACACACATATCTAGTGACAACAGAAACAGGAAGCAGTCATTGTAGCAGAGTGAAACATTAGCCTATGACCTTTTGAATCATCATTTCAAGTCTGTGTTTTAGAACTAATACAGTCCTCCTGTTTGGGGAATTCATGAACAAAATCTCAATGTTCATCAAAGCCCCAGTAGATCACGTTGAAGATTTTTAAAATTTATAACCACCTTGACACCTACTTTCCAATTTTGCTCAAAATGCCATAGTCACCATTGTGACAAGTTAGAGGAATAGGTTTCATCCCTGTCTGAAAATAGGCTACAAAACCAGCACTTTTCTAATAAGTAAAATTGCCTCAAATGCTAAGGAAAAGAAGTGTGATGTTAGTCAGTCTGAGTCATTTAACTGAATATACATAAATAACACTCTAAATTATATTTTCTTTAATTTATAAGGCAGAAGTTTCTCTTTCACATTAAAAGGATGGCATCTGATGTATGACTTAATTCTGATTTGTTGATAAATAACCACACACCCCACTCTTTATGGGACTTCTAGTGTTCAACAGCTTTTTACATCCGGGTGGTGGGAAAAAATCTAAATGCTGTAATAATTGTCATTATATGGTCTATCTCTGAAAATGAAACATTTCTTACATATTTTTTATATTTTGGAATTATTACAGTATTCAAATAGCAAGGGAAATAAACATATAAAAAAGGGGAGGAGAAATGAAACACAAATAAAGGAAAAAGTCAATAACAGGAATAATTAAAAAATGGAAACCAAAACATACCAACGAGACTCATTCTTCTTTTTTTAAGACTAAAGTAATGTTGTTCATTCGTTTTATCAATGCGTGTTCTGTGGAGATGTTATGTATCTATGCAACAGCTACCTGTCAAAGAGGATTTAATGATTTGTATTTTTTGAATTATTGAAGGCTGATTCTGTTGGACATCTAGTTGGCAAAATGAGATAAAGATTTCAGGGAAATGGACAAGAAGAGATTCCACTTCAGGAATATGTACAGTTCTATTCATTTTCCACATGTGGAAGCAAACTGGAGAGGTCTGAATTAAACAGAATAACAACATCAGGTGATGATGAATTTAAAGGCTGTATTATAGTCATATACAGAAGAAGCAAATGAAAGCAATCAATGCCAATGGATCACAAGGACAGGCATTGTAAGACAGTATAGCAAGGCCAGAGCTAATTCTTCCCAAGCTAACTCCAGTCACTTTCCTGTGGACCATATTCACGCTTTTCCTGCAAAAGTAACCATTCAAAGATGGGATTGGTGCCTAGTGTACTTGGACTCTGGGCTGAAGCAAATGAGAGCTGAGATTCCTAGGCTGGTGGGCAAATTTGTTTACACCAATAATCAGAACTATGCCCCACAACCTTCAGCTTGCCTTCATAATGATGAGGAGCTAAGCCAACTGGTTTGGAAAGTTATTGTTGCCTTTCAGAGAGGATGCTCCATCCAAAATCTAGCCCATGCTATTGCCCAAGATAGCCACCATGCCAAAACAAAGTAAAATCAACCAAATGGGAAAATTCACACTGAAACAAAAAGCAACAGTGGTGAACAGGCGATGAGAAAAAGCAATAGAATAATAAAAGAGCAAGAATGTCATTGTACTTTATCTGAAAACTGCCCTAACCTCCTCATGGACTTCTTGAAACAGATGTACTGTTTTGTACTTTGAGCATGCATTAGCTGGGTGACAACTGCATAGAGGTATTGTATTTATGGAAAATGAAAGCATAAGAGAAAATGTGTCCTATGAGAACTTGTGTTGTAGTATACTTTCAAAGGCTAAAACAATTCACCTTCAAAAATCTGAGATTTCCTTGTGCTTTTATCTATTTTTTAACATGTAAATATATTAATCACCCACTTTTTTATGCTGAAGTTTTTTATTTAAGGTTTTTTTTTATGCTGATGTTTGTACAAAACAGAATGGGGCTACAGAACTTTGTTTTCAAAGGCAGATTGACAGAAATTACAAGTAGATGGAATAGCATTAGCTTTAAATGGCATCTATGTATCATCAAATTTTACAAGGTATGAATGCTTTAGAAGTCTTGAGATAATTATTGGAACAAAGCTTTTTTTAAAATTATGATCATTCTAAACTGAACCTTCTCTGTCTTTTAAACAGTAGGATTTCTCTAATACTGTACATGCCTTTATAATTACTTTACTTCGATGTAATACTTTAATGAAGACCAGTTTAATTAAATTAAATTTCTCCCTAGTGGTAACTCAATCAAAATGCATTCTACCCTCATTATGTTATCCGTAGGAGTCCAACATTGTAAGTGCTATAAGAAAAGCTGGTTTTAATGAGAATGGTCATAATGTATTATACTTGAGAGTCAAGTTACAGAAACTTGAAATGTCATATAATGAAGAACTATATATTAAGATGAGAGGGAAGACATTTCAGTACTAATTGGTTCTGTTTAATATTGTCCTTTAAATTATGATGTTATATATTTATTTATTTATTTACTGGGGTTTTTTTATTACTTATTTATGACAGGCATCTACTTAGAATGTTATACTGCATGCAAGTTACAGCAACTAAACTTTTATAGCTAAATATTTTTCTCTTTCTTAATGATTAGGACAGCAATCACTGAAGTTTATTTTGAAATGACGTTTACTGTCAGCTCCTACAGAGCTGTTTAACAATGACACATTAGTAACATATTTACAAGGACTCTCATTTCAAAAAGTTTTTTTATAAATGTGTATAGTATACCTCCTGGTAATATTGAAGTGGTTTCTCTGCTAATTGGATGTCCATAGCAGACTTTATAAACTCTTCTTTTTCCAGCTGCTAAATTCTGCTTTTAAGTAATGAATGTGTTCAGTAATCATAAAGGTAGCCAGATGCTAAATTAGGAGGAATAAACTACCAAAGTACTAGGCCTCATGCACCTTCTTTCTCTGTCTCCTGGTTGACAGCAGAATCCTAATGCCACAACTAGGAACGCATTAGTATGTTGAGGAATTTTCTTTGCAGTGAACAAAATAAGTCTTTTGTGTAAAACCTAGGAATTGACTACAACATAATGCTCAGTAGGGACACAGCCTATCTCACATCTGGCTCCACTGACTTCCTCCAGTCAGCCATATGTTTCCCTCAATCCAGACTCCACACTGTCACCCTTGTACACCCTATAAGGTTGATTTTTGTAAAAAGAAGATGGCTGCCATGCTGCCGTCTTACTCAGATGCACCTTTGAAGGTCTTAGACATGTTCAGAGACAAGGCGATTAGCACCTTGGTTGGGTCTCTGATGCCCACAACCACAAAAACAAAAACAAAAAAAAACAACAAAAAAAACCAAACCAACAAAAAAAACCAAACCAAAAAAACTCCCAATATTGAAACAAAGTATCCAGAAAAACAGCAGTGTATGACTACACTTCTGTCTAGTAGTAAATTCTATCACAATCTGTGTTGATGGCTAACTGCAACATCATATTGTTGACTGCAACATCTTCAGTGGCTGTAATACATACCCGCCTCAGAGAAATTTCACCCTTACCAGGTATCCATTTTGGAGCAAATGCTCACTTTTCTCATCTCTGTTCCACTTCTGACAGAACTTCTCGTGCCGCTTGCTGTGGCAGTACTTTCAGACTTGAGCTTTTATGCTACAAAATGTTGCATCCACAGAAGAAGATGCACACTAAGCAGAATATAATGCTTGCTTGTTTTGAAAACCAAAATAAGTGCTTCTGTACCTAGTGGCCCAGTAAAAATAGTATTGCCATTGCTAGCAGTTACAGGACAAAGACTTTATGCGAACTGTGTTTTACACAAACTTTACAGGGCCCCAGTCCTGGTCTGTTAGGCTTGTTATCAATCTGCTACAAGAACCTGCAGTGCTGAACACCAGGTGTCTCTTCTTTTGATATCCTTCTATGATGACCATATTGTTATGTTCAGAAAGCAAAACTCAGCCTGACTTCT
>VZTL01063934.1:8377-46415 GCA_013400535.1 Scopus umbretta
CAAGGTCAGGTTGGAGGAGGCTCTGAGCAACCTGATCTAATTGAAGATGTCCCTGCTCATTGAAGGTGGGGGGTTGGTCTAGATGACCTGTAAAGGTCCCTTCCAACTCAGAGCATTCTATGATTCTATTACTAAAAGCAGATTTTAGGCCTGGTTTTGAAAAAGGTTTCTATTTTAAAGCATATAGAGTGATATTTTCTTTCCTGTAAGAGTCAGATAGCTCATAGATAGGGTTTCTTATTGCATTTCTTTCTGACAGGTTTTAGGCTGCTGGCAGTAGGCAGTGCTGCAGGATGTAAACACAGACTATAAACACAGTCATCTCTGTATTTTACTCTATATTTTCTCAGTTCCTGCAGTACTTTCCAGATGATGGAAAACTAACTCAAGCATTATTTAAGAAAGCATAGAGAAGGCATCAGAAGAAAACATACAGTAATGAGATATCATTAGTTCTTAACTGATCAGTCTCTCTGATCCCTGAAGACTTTGTGTGAAGTTCACTGCCGATGTGTAGGAGGTAAAAATGGATGTGACGCGATTCTTAATTGTACCGTACAGGTATATCACAGCAGTGATTACAGGACTGCCAGGGAAAATGTGTTCAGAAAGCTTTGTCTACATTTGGACAAGCTTCTATGTGTCATTGTGAAGTCTTGCAGTGTTAGGCAGGTTTAACTGAGGCTTAGTTTGCAAGCTTGTGGAAGAGTTCTGATTTTTCTGGGTTTTTTTTTTTTTTGTTTTTTGTTTTGTTTTTGTTTGGAAGAAATGTAAACCAAAACTATCGTTGTTTGTCCTGCTCAGCAAATAATACAACCAGCTACTATTCAGGTGACTTAGAAGAACAACACAGCTAAGGGTTCCTAGCCACCAGGCTTCCCTGACAAATTGCAAGAGCATCAGAAGGTGTCCTAAAGCTTATCTATTTTATTTTATTTTTAGGTGTAAATGCTAAATGGTTTGGACTTGATCTTAAAGGTCCTTTCCAACTTAAATGATTCTATGATTCTATAAATAAATGATCAAGTAGTTTTCATGTAAATAGGTGCTTTGGAGGGAAAAATCAAGTTCTCATGTTACCAGCTTTTCATTATTTTCTGCCCTAGTCAGTCATCACAAGAGTCTTTGCCTCTGTAATCCTAAATGCCTGGAAGTGCCATTTGCAGCCAGGATTTAGTAGTGATGCTGATTATCTCCTGAGTGTTGTCTTGCACTTCAGAGCCTTTGTAAAGATCCTTTTAAACACTGCCAGAGACCAGCTTATCAAGATTTATTCCTACTTTTATATAAGTAGGTGAAATGCAGACACCTGGCGTAAAGATAGCTAGGGCTGGATCAAGATTTCTGGAAAGGGGTTTGAGACAGGGGTTATGTATGTGCAGGTCATACAGGTTATGAGACTTTTTCTAGTTCAGTGATGTGGGTTTCTCTGCTGCCTTTTCCATTCACTGCTCAATGACTTTAATAATATATTGTATTTGCCTATTCTCCCTGTCCCCTCGATATTTTGGCTCTGAAGCAGGGACGGTCAGCACTGGTGCAAGGGGCTGTTAGTTGTGGGGCCTCTAGGCATTTTATGATTTAACAACTATGAATAATATAGCACCTTATTCCTCATATGTTCTCCAGTAAAGGTGGTTTCAAGTGTGGCAGTGGAGGCTTATTATGGCATGATATTGTTTTGAGTATGAGAGAGCAGGAGAACACCTATTAGTTATGCTTACCAGAAATCCTGGAAAACAACTGATTGCTTCTAAGTATCCCATTTTATCTGCTGGACAATTTTATATCATTTGTGAGAAAACAAGATTTTTGTTAATGTTATTGCTGCTAGTATTGTTGTGCCCATTTGAATGCATTGAGTAGAAATGCCTCTTCGTCATTTCTTGGAGAATCCATAGATGGTACAGCAGAAAGCCAAAGGACCTGTCAGTAGCCTGTACTAGAGCAAGAGGATGGTTCGTGCTTAGGTGATAAGAGAATTTGCTCCCAAGACTTCTTAAATGTTGCAGGGACATGGGGTGGGGAAAAATGTAATTACACCAGGAAACATATAATGTAAACTCAGCTGAAAGAGGGCTGGAGTGGTAACTATAATATTTTGCAGTCTTTAAAGTACATTCCTGTAAAAGGACCCAAAATACTTTAAACCTTGGCAATACATTTGAAGGAAATAAACTTTATTTTCCTATGCTTTATGTGCTAAGAAGCAGATGTGCAGGGAAGTGGAAGGATATGCCTGAGATGGGTGCTATGCAGTTTGCAAAGAGTTGAGAAAATAACCTTTTCTTCTGTTACACTCAGGACTAAAAGGGCTGTCTTGTCATTTCATCTGTGATAGTTAGATTTGTCTGTGCCTGCCTGGAAGAATCAATATCAGAGTGGATTATGAAACAAGAAATTATAAGGGTTCACAACAATTTGGAAAAAATTTGGAAACAGAAGAGACTGACCAAATATATCTTGCTGGTTGATTGTTTTATATCTTCAAATATGGCTTGAGCTGGAAATTTATCAACTGCACAGAGTTCATACACTTTACCATTTACAACAAGCTGCTACTGTGTCTTCTGAAAAGAAAAAACTTAAAAACAAGGGCTTTGCTTTAGAGGGATTCACTTGAAAGCATGCCCTTGGGAAAGAACAAGACTACAGAAGTTTTAAATTGACCTCTGAAGTTTTTTAGGTTTTAGCATCATTGAAACTTATTCTTTCAAAAAGCTTCTGAGTCCAGGATATATCCCTTGTTGTTTACTCTGCCTTAATTCCTAATAAAAGTAGTTCCAGCAAATACTAAAATCCTGTCATCCTTGTACAACACTTTGTTTCCTCCTATGGAACCTTCTGTAATATTATTTTGCTGGAAAATCGAGCTTTGAAACTGTAAACTTTTATCTCAAACTTTCATGATCGTCTGTTTCTGTTGGATAGGACTGAACTCCATGTGCATGAAACCCACTGTCTGTAGTGGACACTATGCAGGAATGGGTATTTCAGAGTTCTGGTCCTCTGGGTTGGTCACAGAGTAACATGCACCCATTTTACGTGGCTTCTGTCACTGTGGCCATTCTGAGCAGAGCAACTTAGTGGTGGGAAGTATTTGGAGAATTATCCCTGAATTTTTGGTTTAATGCATAAATAATATGGAGAATTTAATGCATAAATATATTTATTCCACTTCTGATTTTTTTGGGCATGCTTGGTCTGTTTTCTTTATTTCTGTGTGCATGTATTTATGTATATACACACACAAATATACCTTTTTCTTGCACTTCATTTGCTCTAGGGAAGACTCCTATGTTGCTTTTCCAAATGAAATTGCTCATAAACTTCAAGATAGATTCTGACCTGAAATAAGTTCACTCTACTGGTGATAGAGCATCATCATGCTTCTTGGTTTTAGTAACTCTATGCCATTCTGCTAATATTAAGAAAGTCAAAGAATCAGAGTATACCGAGTTCTGAAAGCTAATGTTGTAGGAGGAATGTTTCAGCCCCTCTTAAGAATCCACACTAAGCAGCAGTTCTACAAGTGTTTCAGGCCTGGTTCTTTATTATCCTACATATGGAATAGTGCTTGATGTTTTGGAGCTAGTTCATGCTCATCTTGTATTCCTTTTGTCCTAGTACAAATGACTGTGCAAGATAACTTAGTAAATGCCTACAGTATACCTTGTGAAGAGACATGTAGGACCTTTTTCTTCAGTTTTACAGATTACAACACTGCACTTCCACTGACCTGTAGTCAGTGATCCTTCTTTTGGCATGTCATTGTGGAGCAGAAAATCAGTCCATGATGCTCTATTAAAAATTAATTAAAATAGAATAAAGACTTCCTTTCAAAAATTGATTTAAAAGTAACTTCTGAAACTTTTACATTACAAACCCAGTAAACAAGTTGAAGGGGAAAAATCCAAAACACTTAATGTGCAAATAAAAATTCTCTGTGGAGTGCTGAAAGCCAAAATGAAAACTGAAGATAGCCATGAGGCATTTATTATAGTTCAGAATGGTTTACTAGAGTTTAGGCAGCATTTCAGATGATGAGCCTGTTTGTTGTTCTTATATTTGGACTTCATTAAATGCATTTAATTAAATCTACTGTAAATCTGTTTTATTCCCAAGGGGCCAGTTAATGTAATCTTGCTGTTTGCTTATAAAAAATAGCAACCAACAGTTCCTGCACTAATTTTAATCACTGTTTATTTTTAGACCCTAGTGAAATGTATTTGGTCAATTTAGTTTATTGTGCAAACTCCTTGGGGCAATGACTTTGTCTTTGTTTTTGTACTATGTAGAAGAAAGCATATAATCATTGTTGCTGTGAAAAAAAAAAGAAAAAGAAGAAAAAATAAGTAGAGGAATGCCTTTTGCAAGTTATTTACGCTGACTTTTATGAGGAAGAAATAAAGGTAGCTGTATGACTTGAAAATTTAAGGAAATTTTCTTAAGCCAGTAGTATCTCTTAACCTTCTGGCTTTTGACTGTTAAGATCTTTTAAGTTTTCTAAGTAGTTTGTTTTGTTGTTCTCTCTTGTCTCTTAGGCTGCCAACAGGAAAAGTGATAAGGGTATGTAAAGGAACAAGCATAAAAATTAGCAAATGTTAGTAGTAAAATTTAGGAAATAATAAGCCTAAAAGGAGGCAGAAATTAAGAAAATGACAAGGGCCTTAGATGATTCATGAAGTACAGGTCTACCAGAGATTAATGTACCACAGAGACAGGCAATAAATTATAACAAAAACTGGAAGAACATGCTGTGTATGTACTGTGGACAAATTTTGCCTTGAAAATATACACAAAGTGTGCCTTTGAGTAAAGAGTAAATAATTGTCAGTATTTACTGTGTGCACCACATTCTGAAGTTAAACACATTAGGTAGCAAGATGTATAAGACTTTGCATGTGACTGTCTTTTATTTGTCTTTTACCGCCCTTCTCCTAGACAGGAAATGGCTGATACAAGATCATTAAAGCTGTATGGAGTCTACCCTTGGTTTGAACTAAGTTCTGTTTTACTGGAAAATAATCTTTGGTGAATCAAGTGGTTATTTACTTGTCCACCCCAAATTCTCATGATAGGTAAACTGATGGAATTTGGAAGAATATCCTCTTTTGAAGAATGGTTGACATTTGTTAGTGCTGCAGGTTATGGATGTTCAATTGTTCCCTCTCCTGACTTTTCAGAAAGGGCTGTAGAGCACAGCCATACTAGAGCCAGTGCCTCTTCTGCTCTATTTATTCACCTTTTGAAACTGTGCAATTTTGAAAATATACATGTATGTAGTTCGTATCTTCCAAACTGATCACTCATTTTTTTGAATGCTATCTGAGAAAAGTAAAGGAGTTATGTGTCTCAGTTTTGTCTAAAAGGAACTAAAATCAGTGGTGAGGAGACAATATTGTTGTTCTTCATCTGATGTTATTTAGCTGGTCAGGAGAGATGGGGATTGGTATTAATTACTCAGTCTGTAAGTGAATGTGCACTAAATTCCAGCTGAGAATGGATAGTCAGCATGCTTAAAGTTAGTGTACGAGGGCCCTCAGGTGAAAAGTGGGAGTATGAGCTTCATACTGTAAAGCTGTCTTAGTGAAGATGGATTATGATGGTTCCTGCAGACCAAAATGCACATTACAATACTGGGGAAAGGTCAGTGTGTGCACTTGAATTAAATCCTAGGTCAGTTCCAGCTAATGTGGTGTTCATCTAGCTCCTGGAAAACCATGCTTGGCTTGGATCCCTTTCAGACTTGCAGATTAAAAATGGCCAACTGAGACAAAGAATTTGGATTGAAAACATGGTAGAAGTTGCAGCAAATGAGATGATGCAAAACCCCATTTAGCTTGGAAAATAGAAGTAGACTGGGAATATATGTAAAAAGCTGAGGATATGTTTAGTGCTGTGCAAGAAATGACCATCCCATTCAGCAGAGTACCGTAGCAAGTGCGTAGCCTGATGCTCACAAGCTGACCTTTGCTGTGCCATTGAAAGGTGACCAGAACACAGAGAGGCCCAGTTCCTAATGGTTTACAGTATGCACCAACAGAGCTTAATTTGGTGTTCAGTTGAGGATCTGCTCCTCCTCTTTTTGCTTTCATTAGCTGAGAGGGCAGTAAATCTAGAACAAACAGAAGACAACATAGCATAACTTGGCACCTTGTCAGCCTGTAGAATTCATTGCAGGAAGTAGCCTCCAAGTCAAATGCTTATAGTTGAGTGATTTTTATGACTGCTAAAACCAGCTGTAGCTATGCAAACTAAGGTAATAAGGCAATCAAACCTGTGCCTTAAGGCATTCACCTCCAGGGCCAGGAAGGAACTGTTTCTGTCCAGCTAGTGGTCTCATTTCAAGGCTCTTCTGGCATCTTTTGAATTCTTTTCATGTATTCCTGTTAAAAATTATGGTTGTTGCTGTCATAAAATAATTTTAAAACCTCAGCAGGACATTTTTATTATTAACATGAAAGTAAGACAGGTGTTCGTGTATTGTGACAGAGATTAGAAAGACCAACCTTGTTAAATTTATAGAGAGGTCACTCCTGCTGTTGCATAACTGTTGCAGAAGTGCCTGGTTTGGTTGGTTGGTTGGGGTTTTTGGGGGGTTTTTTGTTTGTTTGTTTGTCTGTTTTTTTTTTCCCTTTAGCAGTTACATACTGGCTCCTCTGGAAATGAGACAATTTCGTGGCAGCTCCCATTAGCACTGATAACTGTGAAATTAGCTATTGCCACATCTCCATGTTGGTACTATGAAAGAAGGAACACCTGCAAGGGACTATTAATAACAGGTACAGAAAAGGGGAGGGCAGCCACACAAAGCCAAAGGGCAATGCAATTCAGCATGACTGTTAAATTGTGAGATGGTGGATTAGGCCGTAGTTTGTGCAATTCACTGCAAAGGTGGAAGTTTTCAGCATGGAAGTTGAGGCTAAATGCTGTTTCCCTGTGGCAAAAGAACAACATGATATTGCTGTGCTTTTTGACTTGAGAGGTTGGCTGCTGTCAAGGTCTTGCAAGGTATTTGCATTGAAAGGATATGCTGTTGACTTCTGAAGAATCATAGAATCATTAAGGTTGGAAAAGACCTCTGAGATCATCTAGTCCAACCATCAACCCAACAACCCCATGACCACTAAACCATGTCTCGAAGTGCCACATCCACACGTTTTTTGAACACCTCCGGGGATGGTGACTCCACCATCTCCCTGGGCAGCCTATTCCAATGTTTGACCACTCTTTCAGTAAAGAAATTTTTCCTAATATCCAATCTAACCCTCCCCTGGTACAGCTTGAGGCCATTACCTCTCGTCCTGTCGCTAGTTACTTGGGAAAAGAGACCAACACCCTCCTCACTACACCCTCCTTTCAGGAAGTTGTAGAGAGCATAAGGTCTCCCCTCAGCCTCCTCTTCTCCAGACTAAACAGCCCCAGTTCCCTCAGCTGCTCCTCATAAGGCTTGTTCTTCAGAATGTACCAACATCTCTGCTTGTGGGAATGAAATAAGCGTTTCCTAGGCAAGTGCAACGTTTACAGTTCTGAGTCTTTTCCAGCTGGAATTCAGCCCCCTGAAGTGCCTTTCTTGCAACACCACTCTGTTAGTACTTCTCTTGTTTTCACTTCTGCGCATCTTCAGTGCATTTTTGGACCAAGTAATAGGCAAACCCCCGTGTCTACATTTAGCCCTTCTGAACCCTTCTGAACGTACGGTGTAACTTTTGAGTACATCTGCATTCAACCTTGCATAATAGCTCCTATTTTGGCTAGCCTAGCCTAATCTAAGTCTTAGGACTCAGACACATGATCAAGTTGATAACTTTTTAGCGAGCTTACTAATACATGGTAACTGTGAATGCATGTTCATAGTTGACAGCATATTCCAGATAATTTGACTTGGTTTTTTTTGACTTAGCTCTGGAAAAGTATTGTAAGATAAATCATTATTACCTTGCACTTGCCACAGGCTTAAGTGTGTGCATGTGGACAGCTGTTGCGACTAAGCACAGCAACTTATTCCTGTGCCTGAGCCCTCATAACCTCACACAGTGTCAGTTAGCATTCGGAAAGCAAACTGCCTCCTAGACAGCATTACAAATGATGAGTTGAATGGTTCACCTGAATATGTGCAGCTTCAGTGATATTAATTTCATTGTGAGCATTTAAGCTGATATCAAGATTTTAAGAACTAAATTTCATGCAGAAGACTGGGTACTTTGAAGTTCTAAATGCTTCCTGTGGAATCAAGCCCAAACAGGGGAAAGCAGAAAAGATGATTTCTTCTTTATGAATGAGACAAATTGCTCTTTTTAAGTGAGAGATCTTACTGGAATGCAGGTAATGCACTGGAAGATGTGTTGTAGCACTGGTTAAGCTAAACTGAAATAGAGGGAAGGGACACATCAACTTAGTGACTAGACACCAAGATCTGAACACTGATTATTTTGTAAAGCTTTCTTTGCTGCCCACAGGTTTCAGTGGATTTTCAGAAGAGCTGAGAGTACTTGGAGCCTTAGACCTGTCTTGAGAGATGCAAATTTAACAAAATGTTCAAATGTGCACCTTCAGTTTTATTCCACTAAAGGGATGGATCAAGATATACAAGATTCTTCTCAGAGTCCTTTCAGATGATGAGTTGTTCATATTTCATTGAGGTGGCAAAAGAGAAAGCTGCATAAACAGTAGTAACAGCCATTGGTGTCAGAGGTTTAATCAGTTTTTAAAACCATACTTCTTTGTGAAGATGATTTAGGAAAATGTATGGAAAAGGGTAGTACAGAATAAGTCTTCAAACTTAGAACAACGAGTTGAGAAAGATTTCCCAGTCTCTCTCAACTTAAATTTCCCAGGCTTCTATATTGCTTGGTCCAAAATATGCCTGGCTTCTAAATGAGTTGACTCTTCTCTGCAAGCAGCGCTCTTCTGTTTGTTCAAAAGTTTGTGCCTCAAGCAAGATTCAAGTCCTCTGGTTCCTCTCTTTATAAGGTACATTACTGACAGTCTTATGACCTAACACACAGAGAAAACAATTTGTATTATTGTGGTATCTGCCAGCACTAATATAGTTAAACCTTTGACAGCAGTTTATAGAAAAGCTGATATTCAGAATTGCTTTTTGATGGGGAAGCCACTGGAATAGTACCAGTTTCTAAATAGATTCAGGATACTTGCTAGATCCCTGGGGGTGAAACCCATGTACCTTTCCATGAGCAGCTGGGCAAGAGCCCTGTCAGAAGTGTACTGATCTTACCCCCCAGAAAGGTCAGATCTTGAGGTGATTATGTGTGTGGGCTGAATTTGCGTTTTGCCACATTCTTATGCAATAATCATTGCAGGAATCTCTAAGCCTGCCAGATTTTTTTAATACTGGAAATAACGTAGTTCTCTCTTTCTCCTCATTGTTTTCATGGCAGAACTTGATCATACGTCTTTTAAATAAAGACTAATGATCCGGTTCATACACGTATGTGTGGAAAAACTAACGGTGTTTTTTATTGCTTACTTTCTTGCTAGCTATAGAGGGAGGTTGCTTTCTGGGTCAATAATGCCATTTAAGTTAAGCCCACATGCTGACACACTCTGGTAGCTTCTAGAGTTGTTCTTGTCAACTGGCAAGTGAAAGGTCAATGGCTTACAGATGCTTTTTGTGATAGCAAAACAGCTACAGTAAGATTTTAACTTCTTACGATGTCTTGACGTTGCTGGCAGGTTAGTAACTGATCAGAGAAATGAAAGTCTGTTTTCATAACAAATGTATTACTCCTGCACACAGTGAACTAGAGAGACTTGTGCCTCAGCTTCAAAAGTACAGTCACTTCATTTAGCTGCTGCCCCATGTGCACAGACAGGCAGAAGTCAGATGTGGTCATCTTTCATAGTCCATGCCCACTCTTCACTGCTGCACTAGTTATTTTAGCAGAATTAGCCTGGCTACTGAGGTCTTAAAAGATAGTTGATGCAACAAGGGATTACAGTGTGGTCACTGAATCTGAGTGTGTGAAATCAACTCTAAGCGAGCCCCACAACAGAAAGGTCTTTTCTCTTGTAAAATGTTCCTAATCTGATAGCAAATAAAAGACATAGTAGAAAAAGATCCAATTAATTTCCAGCTGCACAGCTTTATAATGCAGCAGCGGGACATACAGGTAATTAAGTATTAAAGTAGAATTAAAAATAACTTCCGAAAGCTAGAGGCAGCCTCAGCTTTCCCACAGATTGCCATGTTATCGTTGTCTTCTTGATGAGAAAGGAAGCCGTTTTATTGTGTTACCGCACAGTATCTTTTTGCATTGCTGAAATGCCTAGAGACACAAAATTGAGACCAGAACCTCCCTTTGCTAGCTGATATTCCTATTTTTCATTTGCAGAGTAAGTATGGGAATATGCTAGTGGGGAAACCTTACATTTCTGTTCTGTCTGCAGAGACTTGGCCGGTGGAGTTTCATGAATGAGAGGCATATTTGGGTCTAGCTGTTGGTGCCTTACTGCTTTACTCACAAGGAATAGCTTTGCAGCATTGCAGGGGTCTGCCCATGAGGAGTCTGCTTCACTGGGGGACTCTGAGGTATGGAGGTGAGCAGACTTGCACCCCAGGGCAGCTGTCCTGCCTGTGTCATCCTTGGGGAGGAATAGGAGAGGCTGGCGTGACCCTGAATGGACATCAGAAAACATTGAGGGTATTGAGGAAGGTGAGTTATGATAGCTGTTGTGTTTTTGTAATGAGGTAGGGGCCTTACCTTTCAGAAAACAGTTTGATAATGAAGTAGTATCTAGTAAATAGAACTTGCAGGCTATGTCACTCAGACTGAAGGAGNCTATGTCACTCAGACTGAAGGAGCACTGCAGACTATAATCTACAACTTCTATGCAATGAGAAGTTCAGTCTAGGTAGATATTTGCTGTCCTGACTGCTTCATATCATGTCATGTCTGCTCCTCTAATATTTCTTTCCCCTCTTTGTTTGCCTTTCTGCTTAATAAATACATCAGTACAAAATAAGCATGCAAGAAGTAGGCTTGGTCAATACTATTTCAGCCTCAATATACTGACTCCTTTTGATGTAGATAGAGTACTAACTATCCCTTCTGTGGATTACCTAGTTCAGGAGGGCACTGTCAAACTGAGAAAAGTGAATTCATTGCTAAGCCATATCAAAATGAGTCTATATCCTTCACATCTCAGTGGTGGAGGTTGCTTGGGAATGTGCATCAACTTATATTTACCAAATTATGGTCTGTATGGGAATTTGATGATGAAGCAAATGAACCATTGTCACAGGCTTAATGGAGCAGATTTCCTGTTTTATAACAAAGCTTTCATTGTTTCCAGTGCAATTCTTATTTGGTATTGTTTTTGAGAGAGTGTGCTCAAGAAGTAACTCACAGATTATAGGCAGTACACTTGCTTTTGATTTTTTTTGTTTGTTTGTTTTGCTTTGCTTTTCAGTTCAAAAGCTAAGGCAAGAATGTGCACTGAGTGAATAGGTGAAAGTAAGAGGGAGAATACTGGGTGGCTGAGAAAATAGTGTCATTATTTACAATGGAAAATAGAGCATAAATAAATTTCAGAAATACTTTTTCATAAGATCAAACTCTTAGGAGGAAGACTCAGAGGAAAATGTCTTGCAGTAAAGAAATCCGTCATTATTTGGATGTCTGATCAGCTTCTAAGTAGCTGATCTTAAGACATTAAGTGGTTTGTTGTAAAATATTTCATTTAATGGTATGGACTTTTGATTGTCAGATGGAACTAACTGTATCACAGCAATTTTGATGTGCCCATGTCTGCACAAATTTGGATTTCATCTGTGCTGAGGATTGCACTGTATGAGAGTTAAACAGCTATCTTGTTTATGGAGGGACATGGGATGTGGCTGCAACAGTCAAAGGTCATCTTTCTTTTGGACAGTAGGAAGCTGGACGTTGTAATTAAGCTCTAGGTGCTGTCATGGTAACTAAATAATGTTTAAGTACTTTATGCTAACTACAGTCTGACTCTTCCTTGTTAAATGCAAAGCATCATCAGCATTCTTGCCATCGCAGTGATTCTCCCTTTGGAAAACCTCACTCTTTCTAAAGGTGCACTGTTTTTTGTTTCAATAAAAAATCTGTGCCACTACGGTACCCCCTTCTGCTAGATCAGTATTTCAGTTTTTGTGTGCAAATTTGAATAAAGCAGGAGCAAAGCATGCTCAAGGACCCTCCCTAGAGTTTCAGTATTCACAAAGAATAGTGAGTTGCCTTTGCGAAGCAGTATTCGGTGTGTCTACATCCAAGAAAGACTGAATGCAGCAGACATTATGCATGTCCTTTTTCAGCCTGTTCCTC
The DNA here is from genome assembly GCA_013400535.1 of Scopus umbretta. Classification (NCBI taxonomy): domain Eukaryota; kingdom Metazoa; phylum Chordata; class Aves; order Pelecaniformes; family Scopidae; genus Scopus; species Scopus umbretta. The sequence goes on from VZTL01063934.1 coordinate 20,695, forward strand.
ACAGAACACATTCTTTTGACAGGAAAGGACTATCAGGAATTGCTGTGTTGCTCTTGCTCACACAGTGTCTCTATCAGTGGTTGCATTGATCTCAAACTACAGCAGCTTAGTATTCTGCTATGAGAGAAAAAGGTCATAATCAAATCGCAAGAGGCTATAAGACTATGCCAGTGCCCATAGCTACAAGAACTTGCTAACATTCCAAAATTATTTCTTCTAAAGGTGGATTTTGTCCTGAATAATTCCTTAGATGTCACCTCTGTTGTAGTGACTGATTTGTGACAGATGTAGAGTATGTCCTTGGTACTCCATGGTATATTAAAGATGACTGACTTAGCAAATCCTCACCACTTTCAAGTTGATCTGATTGAATGGTGTAATTGTTCCTTTGTGCCCTGTGCAGGATGCATTAAAACTGGTTTGATAGTTGTGTGGGCAGCACAAGATTCTTCCTTTTCCCTACCCCTCTGCCCTCAAAATCCTACCTCAGTTTACTGGCCATTCAGTAAACTCTCTACCAGATTTACCGCAAAACATTTGAAGCTGCTTTTAACAATGATGTTTGGAACTGACTCTTAAGTATTTCCCTTTCCTATTTTCATATGCTAACCTCTCCCAACAACACTCTAAAATTATAAAAATGAAATATAGTAAATGTCAAATTATCCACATTTCTCTTTTTCTTTTTGGCACTCAGCACAGTGGATCCCAGCTGTCACCTTGTCCTTTGAATGCTACCATAGATAAATTTTTGCTGTGCATTTTTTTTGTTACTGCACAGAACACAATGCATAGCTTACATGTTCAGCAAATGGGATGAAGCCAGTATTTCCAGAGTGGCTCAGATAAAATAGCCAAATTGTAGGAAGAGGACCTACTGCTTATTGATACATTCTCTTGTTGAGAGATGACTTCTCTAGGTGAAGTAGGACTTCAATATTCCCTTTGTTAAACTCTCTTCTGGTGAAGAGACTCAAGAAGTATCAGCTCCTGCTCTGATGCAGCTTCCTATAGGCAAGTTACTGTAATTCCTCTGAAATTTGTAGTAGCTGGAAAGGTTGTGGCGTACTGAAGACTTAAGATTTTTTATCTTGTTCTGCAATCCACCAGACTGTCACATCACACAGTGAAATCTTTACAGTAACGTAAGTGGAAGAATCTTTGAGTTTTCAAAATTAATTTGTAAATTAGAGTTCTTGTCTCAGCCTGTAAGAATTGGTAGGAGTAGGTCAAGCCCAGGAAAGATAGGCTTGTCTAGTTTTTGGGAAAGATTTGGTATTCTATACACGTGTCAGAAGAAAGACACATGTGAATGATACACTGTGAGATCCCTCTCCCAGTGCTTGTTTCATCACTTCCATAGACCAGAAACTAGGCTCCTTGAGCCAAACAGGAAGAATGACTTTATCTTGTTATGACTGAAAGTAAACTCTGATGAGCCAAAAGGGGTTGGACAAAAGGTAAAAGACTAATATTTTAGAAGAGCCAGAACACCTGATTGTGCGTAATGGAAAACTTGAAATTAAGCTGCTAAGCTTGTGTTCTAAGCAGGGTTTATAAGAATTTATGATGTTTTTGGTGTGCTGAAGCTTTGAGAGAGGTATTCTTTAGAGCTTCCCTCAACTCATCTTTTAAAGGTTTTTTTTCGAAGAAGCCTTTTCTTGGTTAATGTAGACATTTACTGTCTAAAATAAGTCAGGAAGTAATTTCGTCAGTATTTATTGGGCGGAAAATTCAGTGCTGCTCTGAATCAAGAGTGGCCTGCCAAAGAAGTCATTCATGAGTGTGTGTGTGTTTATGAAAGAGAGCTTTTTACCTTCAGTTTCTTGTTGCTAGTGAACTTCTCTCCTGAGATTAGGATCTCTGGACACTGAGGATTGCTTTATAGTGAATTTTGGCACAGATTTGTATCTTGAATTTGGCTTCAGACATGGATACATTTCATACATATCTGTGCATCCAGTTCATTTGCCTGTCATCAGTTAACTAGATTTTGGGGATGTTCCTGAATGCTTCACTACCTCCAGAACAAAGGGTGTTTCACAACTTTCATAAATGCTAACTTCCATTTGTACAGTAATTTCAGTTGGGAGTCCTCTGTTAGGAGCTTTAGAAACATTAATGAGCTTGGCTGTAAAATGCCCTTATGTAAATATAATTAACCTCATACTGCATGATGGCAAGTCTTATGCATAGAGTGACTCTTTAACTGGAATAGGAAGATAATCGAGCCTGGCTGACACCTGTGGTTTAACTGCAGAACCATCTTTTTCCTATGAAGCAGGGAATTGAAATCATGACTTACCTCCAGCTCTTGCTGTATACTGTCAGAGAGCAGTGAAAGAGGAGGTTAATGGATGCTTTGCTTTTGAGACAGGAGAAAAAAAATGGGGCCTTGGGAGGGACATCTGTCTTGTTCCATGTGCACTTAAAAGGTTTTTATTGAGGCATGAGAGGTTGTGTTGTTCCATGCTTTGTCTTTTTGTTGCTTATCCAAGCAGTGATGTGCTGCCAACAATTCAATAAAGGAATTTCTCAAAATATATCCTATTAACTGATCTTAAACCTCATGTATATGGTATGTGGGTACTCGAGAAGAGAAGGGAAAGAGAATTGAGGAATCTATTCTTCTTTTCCTCATTAAATTCAGAAACAGTATCTAGTGAGAGAGACAGTGACAGTGAAGAGGCAGATTTATGTGAGCTCTACTTGCCAGACATATATTACTGAGGGAGAGAGAAGGGGCGGGGCGTGGAGGAAGCCCAAGTTTGTTTAATGTTCAAAATGTGATTTTCAACTATATCTTTTTAACTGGGATGGGGAAAAAATAAATTCTCCAAGAGCTTTGGAAATATCTCTTCTATGAGTATTTTTCCTTAAATGCTTCGTATATCCTGGGTGCATTTCTTCAAGTTTGTGTATGTGTGAACTTCAGCCAGCCATGTCAGAGAAGAAAGGGATAATTTGGTACTGTGACCAGAGGACAAAGTAAATGAGATGGTAAGGTTACCTTCAAAGCCCACTCTTCAGTTTGGTATAATAATTTAAATGATTTGTACACTCTCCAATCTATGTGGCAAAAGAAAGAAATGCAATAGAACTGACTCAGTCAGTAGTCTCTGTATGTGTGAATTGTCTGGACTTCTTTCTGCCCACTATTTCATGTATATGTATTGAACTCTGGGAATAAATGAGGTTTTATTAGTCAAATATTGTGGGCATGTGTTTAGGTGTCTAGTGAGGTACTCAGCCTGTGAATTAACCCAGATGTACAAATTAGTGCATATATGAACACATAAACAGTACTCTGATAAGTACTGGACACAAAATAGGCTCCAAACCTGGCCCAGGATTTGGCATAGCACTATCTTTGCCCTTCATCTCTGCTGGCTGCATGACCAAAGGGACAATTCCATAATTAAATATCAAGTTCTAGTTTGTTATCCTGTTCTTACTTTGATATAAGGAAAAGATAGTAGAGTGACTTGAGGAACTATTTAAAGCAAAATCTGATGTTCTGCTTGAGGTTCTGTGTGTTGTAGTATCACAAGGTACTTCTGTGGGCTTTGGCCTGTATCTGTGTTGCAGGTGGTGTTGCAGGCTTCCCAGATAAGGAACAGTAGAATCTTTGAAATTCAGGGAAATATTTAGGTTTTCATAGCTTCTGGAGACACTTCACTGCTGAAAAATCCCACTTTGGCAGACAAGTAAGCAAATGCTAAAACTAGAAACCATTCCTGGACTGTAGCTTAAGCCAGTTCTTAATTTGTTTTGATTTGTCTATGTCTTGTGTTAGGTGAAATAAAGTATGTTTCCATTTTGGTATTCTTGTAATACACTGTCAACTAAGAAGTGCCCCTGCTGAGGCAAACAGTAAATTGATGGAGCTCAAGGACAGACAGTATGTACATTTGGGAGTTCAAGTGTGGCAGCATGGGTAAGGAAACCAGACAGTGGTGCTGGACCTGTAGGACCGAGAAGGTGCTCGACAAGCCCAGCATATGCCTCATTATGAGTCTCCATCCAGGGCAGCTCTGAGAGGACTCTCTAACATGGCTGGTTTACACTGGAATGCTGCTTTTCACAGATAATACATCAATATCCATGTCAACAGTAGCTTCCTGGGTTTTTTGCCACAAAGCAAGCTGTGTGAATGAACAGGAAGGGGAGCTGCTGCCTCTCCAGCAAGCTCTGGTGGTCAGTTCCGTACAGATGTTTTGCAGCTTGCAGTTTGAGCAGCTCACCATCCCTGTAGTTACTTGGACTGTTGTGTAGGACATATGGTAAAATAGCAGCACTACCGAAAAGCGTACAACCCCATTCTGCATTTGTCCATAGTATATACAATTCCAAAATTGAATATTATTTATCTCTCTTCATTCTCTGTCCTGTGGTTAGTGTAGTACTCCACAAATACAGAATTTGTAAATATGTTTGATTATTTCCAGCTTCTTACCCAGTTCCTTTGCATTTTACTATAAGAAAATGTGACCTAAATACTGGCTTTGTAAGATCTTCATCCCCATTTATTGAAAAGCATTAACATTCCATTTGCTGACTAATATCTATTTCTCTCTGAGTGCAAAAGTGAGGGGGAATGATTTATATTTGTATCTTTCTAAAAGAATCTCATGTCTTCGGCAAGTGAGTGAGTATTTGATTATTTTGGAGTGCTTGTATTTAAGAACTAGTTATTCAAAAGCTCATGAACCAAGCATCTAATCAGCTTTTGAGGCAGCTTGAGAGTAATACCTTTAGGAAATGTCCACAATCAGTTTGAGGCTTTTTATTGCTCTGTTTGCTCTCTGCTGTTCACATTAATAGGACTTGTGGATATGGGCATAGATCATGTCTATAATCACAGAAACTATTTAATTACTGCTTTTATGCCCACGTCAAGACGGATGTTTTCTGAGTGTCCCAAACACCAAGACACACAAATCCTTTCCTGTTTTGCAGTTGGCTGAAATGCCTCTCAAGCCTCACCATCTTGCAGCTTCAGGGGATCTGACACCAATAGAAATGTGCTGCACTGGCTGTGGAAATTAATATTTGGAGCTGCAAATCTATATTTGGCAGAAGATGGGGAGGTTATCATGGCAATTGAGACTGCAGTTGAGATAAGTCAACTCATCAACTTCTTAACTGCTGCCAGGTTGCCGTGGAAGTGAGTAGCACTTCCTGGTGACACTGTCAGCAATGGCAATTGATTAATGATGGTCTGTCTTCAACAGGGCCAAGTGCCGGGTCCTGCACTTGGGTCACAACAACCCCATACAACGCTACAGGCTTGGAGAAGAGTGGCTGGAGAGCAGCNTGATTTCAGGTATATGAATCAGATGGACTAAGATGAGGTTAGGTTTCTAAGTGTACTCTGCTCTGAAGGCAGAGCTTTTTAAATGTGTCTGCTTAGCAGTTCCCAGCATAGTAGGTGATGAAATTGGTTTCAGGATAATTTGAGGGATTAGGGCAGAATCTTGTGCTAGTTTACTGCAAACATAAATAGCTGAGTTACCAAAAATTATGGAAAATTTGAGAAAATTATTGCTTAGTGAATTCAAGTGTATTGGATGCCCCAAGTGGACATACATAGGCTAGCAGAACACTGAAGAACAAATGTCTGTTTGTCTGCATGCTGGAAATGTAGGGAGGTATACTGGCAGCCAGCCTAAATTCTTGTGTTTTAACAGTAGTATGAGATGATTTAAGTCCAGGATTTCAGCTATAACCTTCTGAGAGCACTGCTCATTCAAAATAGTGAATCAGTAAATCAGAAAGGCTCAGCGTGTGACTAACAAGATAGGGGGACCTTCAGGAATTTTACGTTCCTCATAAAATAGAGTGGCTAGTTTAACATTCTTGTTATTGAAGTATGACACTTGATTGGCCTAAAAAATATGTTACATAAGGATAAACTCTTAGATTATTTTCTTTAGCCATAGTAGAATGGGTAACCATTCTCTAGAAAAGAAACAGAGGTGGCTTGATAGCTGGTCTGAAAAATGTTGCCGTATCGCATGACTTTTCCCCTCACAAATACAATCACAGTTCTTCAACTTTGCCATTAATAACTGAAATGTTTAACAACTAAACAAAGCAAGCCTAAACAGAAAAAAGAACTACAGGATGATCTCAAGTACTTTTCTTGATGTGCCTCATAAAGATGTTCTGTTGTTACTGTGGTGATAAGGATAGGCATGAGAACCGAAATTGAAGAGGCAAGAGACTGGTTCTTGCAAACTTTTGCAGGGGGAAGGAAGCAATGCCTTGGACGATTGCTAGCAATAATTTGAGAGGTTCTTTTTAGGCATATGTTGCAATTTTGTGACATGCATTGGTGAACAAAAGCTATTTGTGGTTGAAATGAGGGAAGGAGGAAAGGGAAGTTGGTAGGAATTGCATGAAGTACAATAGATGACATTACACCATTGTAAATTCATGCAGAAGTAATAGTCAAGAAACTGAAATCAAAGTTTTGAGGAGGTGCTTCAGCAGGGCTGACCCAGCTTTCTCTGATGTCAATACAGATCTTTCAGTTAATTTGAGGAGAGCTGGGTCAAGTCTGGTTGAACTCCATTTCTTTTCCCAGACAATGAAGGGCTGAGATGAGGCTTCCTAACAGGGGAAAAAATGTTAAATCAGCCATCAGAAGAATGAAATCATGGGATGTTTAAAACCTTTTAAGAAAGCCAATGAAAATGAGCAGTAATGATCCAAATTTTCCAGAGAGATGATAAATAGTCTAGGATCCCAGCAGACTTCTTCCTATGCTGTGTGCTGGCTTTTCTGGAGAAGGGTCAACAAAAATACTTAACACACTAGGCTGTGTTATTTGGAGAGGCAAACAAATGTATTTTTTTTTCCTGAAGTAAAATACAAATATCTTACACATATGTAAGCTGTCTCTCTTGTACCCTGAGGTAAAACCAAGCAAGGCTTATGGTTTACTCTTCCTTTTCCATATGGATTGAAAGCCACAGACATCATTGACATTTCTAGTGATGGGATGAATTTATCCCATTAGTTTTAATTCAGACAAGGTTAGAGCTGAGCCAAAGTACTGTAGATTAGCATGACAGAAGCAATAAACTTGTTCACAGGGCAGCAAAGAGGTAGTGAATGAAATGCCTCTCTTACTCCATCTGCAACCCAGAGGCACTTCTGGATGAGGAGGGGTCAGCTAGTGAGCTTTAGCTGATGACACTTTTGTATTTTTCTGCCTTCAGATATCTCAGCTTATGACAGAGACTAGTCGAGAGGGCCTGACTGAAGCAGCATTGAACCGCTACAATGCAGATAAACCCTCCTTGTACAGCTTCCCTGCTTCCCAGAGCACATATGTTGCCAGTGAAGTATCCACAGGCACCTCGGTGGCAGCATCATTTTTTGCCAGGTAAGAGAGATTTCTCAGATTTTCCTTCTCTGGAAACATAATTTCTTTCAAAGGAAATGATTCTGCAGCGAGGAAGTGGGCTTGACAGACTACAGCACACATGTTGAAACATGGCTATAGATACACATCTATCACAAACTTGCTGAATTACCATGAAAATGTTGTTTAATCCACCTGTATGCATTTGTCTGTAAGATGGGGGTGATCTTCTACCCTCTTCTGTAAAATGTCTCTTTAACTCTTGATTTGGGTCAAAATGTGATTGCACTTCCAGAGTAATAGCTGATTTAGTGACATTTTTAAAGGAGTGTATCCCTGAATGAGAAGGACCTGTCCAAGTAATTTTTTGAGATAGGCAAATTATTCTGGAAGTTACTGGAGGTGGATAGTTCTGTTTGGCAGGCAACCTTCATGCTTCTTTATTGAATTTTACTTCCATCTAGGGAAATTATCAAGATTTCTGCTTTCAGACTGAAAAGTTAAGGTTTCTGATTCCAGTTTCTGTCCCTGTCATGCTGTTGAATTGACCTGAGAGTCTAAAAGCAGCCTTGGAACGCCCTTTCTGTTCAATATTCAGTCAGTTTCAAAAAATCTCTATGAGATGAAGTTTCATTAAAAAATCTTATGACTGTCTTAATTAACTTGTTGGTAAAAATGGTTTGTTAAATGGGCATAGCAACTAATAAGTGAAATATCTGTTATCAACAACAGAAATATTTTTCTGCGCAGAAATATGCTCTTTGCAGAACATAATCTTTTTAGCCCACTTGAATTCTTATGTAACTGAAGAAGATTAAATAATCCTTGTCTTGTAATGCTTTTCAATAATTAAACGATTGACTTGGGAAGAGTTGTGGAAGTAATGAAATAACAAGAGTATAAGCTATTTTTACAGCACTTCCAACCCAATCTAGTGAGAGATCTGAATTTCAAAACATGGAGTGAACTTTTGAGTGAACGCCTCAGGCATATTCAGATTAACTTCCTACCCTTTAGAGAGTCAACTATTAGTAATTCCACATGATTCTATTTTATTTTAAAGGTAAATGGAAAAGTTATAAAGTTGTTGGACTCTGTAAATCTGGAAAGATTTTCTTCTCCTATTTTTCCTCACAAACATGAGGACTGCATATGTTCAATCAGTGTCATACAGTAAGTGAATCATGTAAGGGGATTAAGCGTAGCATTTTAGAAGACCCACTGAACACTGTTTGGGGCAGCTCTGCCATTTTTTCTTTACAGATGTGATGCTGCCCTAGCAAATGTGAATGATCACAGTGGTCTTGATTTGCTGCCCTTTCTGTTTAACTGCAGGCAGTTTAAATTAAAATTGCTGAATGTACTCATATGGTAATATCTAACTGGGGAGCAGATTGGGATTAGCACATATTTTAGCACGAATTGATTTATGAAGATGGCTTAACTCATTTGTTCTTCGTTGTTTCACTGGTTTATGCTGAGCAAATTCATTTGCTCTTAATATACTCTGCTGAAATGTAGGAAACTTACTAAATTTAGTCAAAATCCCTAGTGTAAATCACAGCGGTTTAAGTAGAACTCTGTTTGTTTCTAGCTGATAGTGTGAATTCTTAGGTATGCTTGGCCCAGCAGAGATCTCATGTTTAGGCTGTTTAAATTTTAACTGTACTTAGCAAGACAAAAATCCCTGGTTTAGTTTGAGGTATTGCATAATTACATTAATACCACTTACATAAGTCAGTTTTGTTCTGGATTTCAAGTTATATCATCTGCTGACAGTTCAAGCAGCAAATCCAAGTCAGTTGTTCACTGTTTGACCTTTTAGCAAGAAAATCTGCAAATTCTTTTCAAAATGTGAATCTCTCGTTAATGTTTGTTTTGCATCTTAGGTGTCTATTTATATTTTTGTAAAGTTGGGATAAGAAGCATAACAACCCACATGTATGTGTATTATAAAATACGACATAGAAGGCAGTGGTTGTCAAACTCATTAACATGGTGTGCTGTTTACACTATGAAACTATCATTCAAACCAGGCATATGAATTCTAAACTTCTGCTTTTTCTGATTGTAAGTGGCACATGGAGTAGTGACTACCAGCTGTGCCTGTTTTTTTGAACATGTGTCACATACAATGTTTTCGTGGTCAGTAAGTAAGAAAATATTACACAGCCAGGGAAACTGGCTAATGTGAGCTGAAGTTGGAAGTAGAAGAGTAAAAAAATATTCTTTTGAAGTTTGCATAATGTCCCACACTATTTCACTTTAAGTTCCCTAATAAGCAAAGCAAACCTCGGATGAGGCTCAGATATAAAAGTCATCCATCATCAGGAAAAAAAACCCAATTAACTAAAATGCTATAGTATGGAAGAAATGTCAAGGCATCTATGAGAACTTTTGGTTGTAATTACTTCAGAAACATCAGGATGGAATACTGGGAGCTCATAATTTTTCTGTTCTCAGGCACTGCTAGTTCAACAGTGCCTTGACTGGCCTACAGCTGGCATTGAGCCATGGAGAAGTGTCTGAAGCCCACAGTGACTCTCAATCTTTTGAAAAGCCAGGAGACTTATCAGTTGTCTCAATACTTGACTGTTATGTTTCGTGATCTATAGCTGACAGATTTCCAAGCCAGATAAAAGGGGGCTGCAACTTCTGCGAATTGTCATTTGTCAGGATGCTGCTGCAAGAGAACTTATGATATGTCAGAATTCCCATGGGACAGTATGTGAATGTTTTAAGGGAACGGACGTTGAAAAGTGTCCCAAGTGCACTGCTGGTAGGCTTATGAGTATTGGATGATACAGGTATGAATAATGAATTTCTAATGGTGATTCTGACACAGAAACTGAATTAAATCGATTGCACTTTTAATGGCAAGCACCAAATTTGCCTTTCTCTTCAGGGCTAATACTCCTTTTTGTCTCAGAGACCCTCCAATCCATGCTAATTTAGCATCATCTTGCTTCTTACCAGTACACATCTGTGACAAAAATAATTCATTTAGTGAATGTGAAATAATGGTAAGATTTGTTACACAAAAGAAATCACTCACACAGCATTTTAGGATTTTTACACGAGTTAACTTTTGCCTCCAGTTTGGATCTTTGTTATAAGAAGCACTGCAGTTGTGGGCCACTGCAGTCCAAGGTGTACTAGCCTCTTGCCTTGTGTCCTCCCAGCACAATGGAGGAGTGTGCCACCTCCAGTTAAGGGAGAAGTATATGCCAGTGCTGATGCTGCCAAAGAAGTGAGGGAAGGACCTTCTGTCGCTTGGCTCCCTGGTGTTTCTGTGAAGGTCTGGCAGGTCAAGGGGCATTGTACTGAATCTTGTTCCTGTCTATGCTGGTTTTCTACATGGAGAAAATTTCTGGGACTCTGACTTCAACTTTGGCCTGACTACTCCATAAATAAACCTGCCCTTCTTTATTGTAACTGGGCTGTAGAGTTTCAATAGTCTCTCAAAGGGTGATAGCATGATGCAGGAACTAGAAGTCAAAACTGGACCAGAGCCTTTCAGTTGTCCTTACAATACCTAAAGGTTTTTGGGATCTTGGTACTGCTGCTTGTTTGCCCTGTCACAGTAACCTTGCTTTCTTGGAGAAGAAAAACTTCTATTGCATCAGGACAAAGGAAAGACGTAAAAGCTCATTTCACTCTGGACCTCAAAAAAGGTAAAAATTTTTGAGGAAGTATTTTTAAATGATAGTCTGAAAGTTGTTTCCTTTTGCTGGTCAGGAGGTGTAACAGTGTGTCTTGAACAAAAGCCTGCCTCAGTATGAAATCAGATTAGTTGTATTTGGATTAATTGAGCCTAAGGGAAATACAGATAATCTTGAAAGTAGCCTGAAAAATCTGTTCTAGGGATCATTTTCCATGTCTTCATACAGCTTAAACACTAAGCATGCCCACACAATACTACTGTTGTAGATGTAGCGGGCATGTTTTTCAAATGAAATGTAGAAATGTCCAGATTTTTAAAAAACTTCATATTTTGAGACAAAATAAGAATAGAAAACCTTAGCTTCATGTATAACTGACATGTAGCTACTCAGCATGGGATAAGTTCTAGTTACAGTTACCTCCATTCTTGGAAAAACTGCTGGGTGACCCTTTCCACACTCATTCCCCATCCCTGAGTGGTTTAGCAGTTGTGGGGAGGGAGGAGTGCCTTGCTGCCAAGCGATATTGTGTATGTTATGTTCAAATGCTGCTGAATGCTCCACAGATTTCCCTTCCACTCCTGAGAGTCCTTTTTGACTATTTTAAAAAAATTCTGGTATATATTGCATGAACTACAAAGCTTAGATGAGGACACTATTTGTTCTTGAGGACACCTCTTGTTAAAGCTGCTGTGCTGTTTTGATGACTAAGCACTGCAGAGACCCCAGAATCTCATGCCTCAGTGTTTTTTTGCATGCGCATGATAAACTATCAGCTTATCACACAACTTTTGATGTTTGCTGTTTTTCCTTATAGGTTTGATACTATGTGACTTTTTTTGAAACTTAAAGTAAGGAGCTAGTCTGCACAGTCTTTCTGCTTATTGGGAAAATTTTTAAAGCCCAAAGGCTTAGAATCCAGGAACACCAGGGCTTTTCTTTAAAGACTTCGTATTGTTTTAAATTAATCATACCATTTTGAGGTCCTGGATTGAGTTTTTCAGAGGTCCTGGGGAAGTTCACAAAAACAAACTTTTCCTGGCATCGCAACAGATGGTGTGTTGGAACATGTGCAGCAAAACCATGCAAGAAACAGAGGCAGCAGCTAGTAGAGAAGGAAATGGATTGGAGTGGGTATTCCTGTACCGTGGAGCCCACCTTTGACTTGGGAAGCTCCATGGGAGAAACATTTGGTGTGTGTCAGTAGTCCAGCTGTAACTGGTGCAACTGAAGCATTACAGAAGCAAATGTGGAGCCAGGTCAGGAGCCTCTTCTTGATACTCCTGTAACTTGTTCCAGGTGCGCAGCAGGCTGCGTAGGCACACCCAGGCTGTTGGTGATGCCGAGGCCTGAGACAGCTCTCAAGAAAGAGCCTGTCAACATTGTCAGAGAGCAAAAACTGCTTGTCCCATGCTCTCTGCCTTTCTGAAGAAAGTTCTGTTGAAGTTTTGAATGTTTTTAAATGGCCTGAACTGCAGATGACTCAGATGACAGTGTTTCTTCAGCTGAAGAGTGGTGGACCCAACTGCTCTTTCAAGTCAGGCAGTGGTTCCCTGGTTTAGCTACTGCTTGGGAAGTCCTCGATGTCAAATAGTGGTGACGTCAGCATCCCTAAGAGAAAATTATTTTCTGAGACTTAGGTGATATTTTGGTTTCTTGCTGTCTAAATTGTGCAGAACATTAACAGGATTTTCTTTCATTGGGTGAACAAACTAAATGTAATGGTTAAATCTCAGACATTTTGAAGAACTATATATTACAACTCTGATCAGAATTTCTACTCTTTTCCTTCATCCTTATCATATACTGCATAAGAAATATGTAAAAAGAAGAATGTTAAGATAAAAGATCCATAGACTGTCTTTCAGTAGGAATGCTGGCAGCAAGTTTTAAAACATCTGTAAGTCATTTTCACAAATATTTCTACCTTCAAAGCCTGTCTTAGGGCTCACTGGTAGAGGAAACTTCAATCACAATGATTTCAGTCAACCTGAAAGACCATGAAACAAATATTTAAAATTGGCACCTAGGTTTGAGTGCACAACTTCAGGGGCTGATTTTTCATACTTGCTCAACCTTCATCAGAAATGTAGGAGATTTATGTTCATAGTCACTGCTTTTCTGTGCTCCTGATTGCTGTGAAAGCCCTACCAAACAGGCCATTTCTACTTTCTGTTACTGGTGTTACTTCATGTGTATAAAGTAAATGCCAATCAAAAGAGAACCTTGACTCTCCTGAAGCCAGAGGAGGCTGGCAGTTGGGGCATAAAGAATACTCTTTTTCTGTGGTTGAGCGTAAACAAAATAAAAATGTCCTGGCAGGAAAGAATGTGTGAGCTACATGCAACAATAGCCAGTGCCTAGTAGTGGAGGCAATGATCTGTCACACAATAAAAAAAATCAGGACTCATCTGGACAAGGGAAAGCAAAGGTACTTGAATGATCTCTAATTTTGCATGGCAGTTCTGTCTTGGGTCCCAAACAATTTCCAGTGATTTTTTTTTTTCTTTCAAAGCTGACACATGCCCCATAGCACTTTTGTTTGAATCAGTGCATATCTTTTGATTACAAAAAAGTTCAGCAACAAATTTCCAGACTAGGTCCATTTCTGACAAGAAGTGTGTATGGTACATGTCCAAAACCATGGTGTTTGAGTTTTTGGATACTTGCACGCTGCTGTTATTTAAATAAAACCTCAAGAAAATGTATGCATTTTTAGACCTGGGTTGGAAATCCAGTTGTGATATGTTTAATTTGGCATTGGGCTGTAAACAAATAATTTGAACCTTCATGCCAATTAGATCCACTGTATGTTGGCTGCAGATTAATAGCTTTCATTCACAGCTTAAAATACAGATAACCTTGATTTTTTTAAACAGGATTTTGGGAATGATCCATGGAGCTATAAAAAGAAATAAGCTAAAATTACCCTTATATTATCATAGAATGCTATACTTGCACGGGTGTGCCATCTGCTTAGCCTCAAAGCACGTCACTGATAAAAAGGATGTAAATCCTCCTCATGTTCCTAGTATCAAAGTAATCTACTTCAGATGTACAGGGGCATTTACCTTAAGTAAACAAATACAGTTTTCTGGATGAAGCATGTTTTAAAAACAATTATTTAGAACAATCTAAAGTAAAAGATTACTATCCAGGAAAAATTTATTGACCACTGAACAGAGAAATTAAAATTCCAATCTGTGAAAGGTACGTTACTTTGATGTTTTGTCTGTATTGAAATATGCTACACCTGCTTCTCCGCACTGCACAAGGTGTTTTCTAATCTGCGCTTGCCCCACATGTGATATGTTTTGTATTGACAGTAATGGCAATCATTGAACAATGTCGTTATTGAAATGGTCATCAAGATTTGGAGTTTCTTGTGTAACTAGCCTTTCACAGTCTTGAGAAATCTTGGTAATTTTCAAAGTAAAGTTCTCCTTTCTTCCCTTTTTCATTGGAACGTTTTGAGATATTATGTTGTTTCTCGGTGATACAATCCCCAATTCCAGCTTATGAATATCTGGTTCTTTAAAGCAAAGGACACATACCATGAAAGTTTTTCTGCTTACAAGATTATTTTAAAATGAATGTCTTGTCTCCTAGGTATAATTCATTATACTAATTGTTTGAATACATATTGCCTGAAAACCAGAATCTTGAAGTTTTTCTGATTCCTGTAAGAGTCTGTGGTGTTTAGTTACAAAGTTTTGTTTCTGTAAATGTGTAAGTGCTTTGCATAATTTTCATTTTTGCTTTTTTATGTACACAAGTTTGTGAACTTGTGTCTAGAATTCACGTGCCCTATTAATTTTGATATGATCGGTTATGTTCAATTTTTAAATTAAAAAAATTAACCTGGGAATACAATACAGTTATATGTGCTTTTACCTCCTTTTTTCTGTCTGCTTACTTTCTTAACTACAATTCCATGAAAATTTATGGTAACCAGGGACTCCGTTAGCTAGTAAGCAATCACTGTCCATCTCTCTCAGATCCTAGACTCAATAACTTATATTACAGTGAAGAGGGTCAGTAACATAAACACCTACTTCATCTACTTCATGCAATGTACATGCTTTGTAGAAGCTCTAAGTGTTTTGTGTCGAGGCAGAAGGAGGTAACCGAGACACTTCCTGTCTTTGGTAGTTAGCAGTGGCCTTTGTCCGATGTTGCCGAGATGTTACCTTAGCTTAAAGTTTGCTTTCTCTGTTTGTATGTCAGTGATTGCTGCTATTGCAGATAAGAAGCTTTAGACCTGTAAATGACTGTGCTGGCCCCATTCTTGCTGCAACTCTCATGTCTTAGGTGTTGTGTACTGATAAATGCTTTGCATTGCCAGGAAGAGTATCCGATGCTGATGGTATGGCACTGAGGCACTGATTATTTTAGTGGTTTGCTAAGGAAGGAGGCAATTTTTCATGGATTTGCATTCCTGATTCTCCTAGGTGATTTCAGGCATTCAATACGAAAGTACCTAGGTGTATGGACGCTGAACTCCTGCTGCTCTCCATACACTATGCTAAAACAGAGGTAACTTCTTTCCTACTTCTTGCCACATCTTGTGATTTCCTGCTGATTTCAGTAGATCGCAAAGGGGGCGGCTAACTAAGGATAGGTTTGGCCTTCTAATTTCTAAGAGGGCTTTTGGGGTGCCAGAGTACTTGCTACCTGAACACCGGCTCCCTGCTGACTTAGGAAAACTTAAAAGGAACCAAGGCTATTTCCTTCCCTCAGCACTGCCTTTCCCTGCACCTGACATGTACATTGAGAAATATTGCTAGCAGCATATGCAGTCATCTCTCAGCACCTGTTACCAAAGACTCTTGGTGTTTAATCTTGCCTTTTACTCTTAGGGCAGTGGAAATAAAAACGGTCGGCATTAATCTTCTGACTTCTAGCATAGTTGTGACTGCTAACTGTAGAATAGGCAACCTCATGTTGATTTACTGTTTTGCATATTTCTTGCTTCCGTTAAAACTTGACATGAGAGTTCTGATTTATACTGTCTTTATCTTGGCTTGCAGAGAGAGAAAGATGAATTGATGTAGTTGCACTGTCTGTAGCAGAAAATTATATGCACCACCAGTTGTTTTTTCCCTCTGTTTTTAACACCATCAAACTAACCTTCACTCAAAGAGAACATAAATCCATAGTAACAAGACTTTTTCCTAAACACCTGGAAGTTCAGTGGCAAACTTTTTTTTCTGATTACTGCTTTCCTGTTACAAGAAATACTGTTACAGTGCTGCCACAGCAGCCTTGAAATTCCAGCTGTGATTTACCCTGTCTGTGGAGTTCACCGCCGCCTGCTCAGATTCAGTGTTTTCTTAACCTTGAGAGCAACCTATTCAGCCACTGAATGGCTTTTCCTTATGATTACCAATGAATACAGACCATTTTAGATTTCCTTGCTCATAGAATAAAAACTCCAACTATAAAATGGGTTGAAATGTTGAAGTATTTGTTTATTGCCAAATAATTAAAATTAGGTACACCACTGCCAGTTGGCCTTGTATGTATGCATCCCTGTGATGTGGTTTAAGACCACAGTACACCTGTATACGTGACTAGGTGGATTGTAGCAAATAGAGATTTAGACCCTCACCTCTTTGCTCAGCTGTAGATTGAACACGATGCCCATCTTACAGCTGCTGTCCATTGGCATATTTCAGTCAAACTATTGGTTTGGTCTCTTCTGAGTAACTCAAATTCAGGATTACATGCATGAATTGCATGCAGGACAGAGCCTCCAGAGCTTTCTACCACGCATCTTGATTTGACACTACTAGTTGCCTCTTAGGAGACAGACCTTCTAAAGAATAAAACAAGAAGTGAATGTACACATTTAGGAAATCAGTAACTACGGGAACATTGCACCTAAAGGAGACGACTTTCTCTGTGAATGCATTTCCTGAGATTTCATCACTTTGGGGTGTAGCTTTAGAGGTTTTCTTATGATTAGGGAACTCTACAGGCTTTTTCCTCAAGTGTATTTTCTGTTGTTTAATAAAGAATTGGTGGCAATTTCTTTAGTCAAACTGTTGACAGGGTCTGCCCATTCTAGTCAGCTGTCTTTTTTCAAGAAATCAATAGAGACTTAATTTCTTTAAGATCTCTATTCTTCTGGTTAAAATTGGTCAATAGATTCAAAGGTCTTTTCAGGGTATAGTCAGAGAGATTCACGTACATTGTATATTAGTCATCCTCATTTCTCTGAATAACCAGGCTAAGAACTACTGCTGATAACTAGTGGGGCAATTTTTGGTTTTATTATCCCAAGAGTCGTGAGAGAAAAGAACAGAGCTAGTTGCTCTGTTGTGAGAATTACAGCAATAATCTCTTTGAATCTAAGAAAGAATGCTGAATAAGTGAAAACTGTGGAAATCTAGGCAAAGACAGAAAAAACAGTATTAGCAGAAATTATTCCCATTTCTTTTCTGAATACCTCTTTGTATGCAAATACAGGGAGAAATCAGTCAGCCTTTCATTAAAAAAGAAAAAGTACATAGAGGGAAATTGGACAGCATTGTGTATCTTGTTCAAGCCATCTGTAATCAAGCTGAGTTACTAACCTGTCCAGGGTGGAGCATATCAACGCTGTATGAAAGTTCAAAGTTGCCTATTTCTGCTTTTGCTTTTTATTACTGAAAGAGAAACAAGGTGTTGGTCATACTGGCTTGGAATGTTTTTCCTGAGGTGATTTACATTTTAGTTAATAAAGTACAACTTATGCAATGCAATCTATGTGGATTTCACTGAGCTATTTGGGTTAACACTCTGTGAATTCTTGATTAATACTTTACAGCAATGCAAAACAAATTGTGAATGCATTAAATAGACTAAACTTGATGAAATTATGTATTATGTTGAATGACTCTGCTCCTTTTGGGATTCTGTAGAGATACAGAATGCGATAAGGCACTAATTGGAAAAATATTGTTAAACCTTTCAGGTGGTGTTGGGAAGGTTGTTAGTAACAGATTGCTTAGTCATCTGGGCCAACAACAGGTGTTACATTGGTGTCAAACATAGTATCATAAACCCAGTAGTAAAGAATGGAGACCCTGCTTACAGAATAGAGGTCCATGTACTGAGAAGCACTTACTGGAAAGGATCTGTGTGTCATGGTTAATTAATTGCATATGAGCACGCAGTGGGACACTGTGGCCAGGAGGGCTAATGCAACTCTTGAATATCTATAAGAATATGAAGATATGAAGAGAGACTGAGGAGATACTTTAACTCTGCATTAGGAATAGATATGGCCACTGCTAGAATACTCTGTCTAGTTTTGATGTCCACCATCAAGGAAGATGCTGAAAGAATGGAGAAGCCTCAGAGAAGAGACGCTAAGATGATTAAAAGTTTGGAAAACATTCCTTCCAACAGCTTGACTTTAGTTTATCAAACAGATTTAGAGAGAGATGTGTTGACAGTGTGCAGGGAACCTCTGCGGGGAACAGAAACATGATACTAGAGGACTCCGGTCTAGCAGACAAAAGCATGTCAAGATGTAAAGGCAGGAAGTGGAATCTAGACAAACTCAGAATCGTAATGAAATGTGCATGTTTAGGAAGCGCATTTAGGAAAGGGCCATGACCTGCTGAAATGAACAAGAGTAACAGAGAGTTCTCTTTTAGTATGTTTTTTAAGTTAAAACTGGTATTTGAAAAAAAAAAGACTGCAGTTAACCACAGTTTGGGGGGCTTTAAGAGATTTAATATACGGAAGATCTATTTTGCTGTGCGGGAAGTTACATTAGAGAGTCATAATAGTCTCACTTAACAATCTGGGAAGACATATTCACTTGTGTGTGAAGGTACGGCACAAGGAATAGTATTTCTGCTCCTCTTTTAGACAGCAATGCTGTAACAAAGCACAAGAAAAAATTGCCATGAAGAAAGGAGTAAACTATTTATGTTCTGAATTTAGCTAGGACTGATTAACAAGTCTTTTCATTTATGTGTTTTTTTGTAGATGAACTTCAGAGGGTTTTGTGGTTTTATTTTTGTTTGTTTGATTGGGGTTTGTTTGTTTGGTTGGTTTTAAACTGCCAGTATCTGGAATTTTCATTTTTACCTTTTTATGCAACAAGATATGGGAATCTTTGTTTTTGTCATAGCTTCTCTGGGTGCACATCTGCTTTAGTGGTGCCTTGTTTTCCTGTTCTTTTGAGACTCAGTATATATCATTAAAAAAAAAAAAAAAAAAAAAAAGATTTCCTAAAGTTATAAATGCTTTACTTCTTTTGCCTCTTGGGTTGAGGATGTCAGTCAGCAAAGGTGATGGGTTGATGGGTGTTCATTGCTGACACCAGTAGATGAGTAAAAATAATTTGAGTGGGAAAAGAGCATTGTAATATTTTGACATATAAATGTAAGAGGAGAATTTAGCAGCCGAAGCGGAAATAAAAACCATATTGTATCTGAAGGCAAAGGCTTTGGGGCAAATGTCTGTGCTTTAAAATTACTGAATTGATGAAACCAATGCAAAAAAAAAAAAAAACCAGCCCAGAAAACAAACCCAAACCCAAAAAAAACCCCAGAAAAATAACAAAAAAAAAAAAATCCCAGCTGTTCCACTTGATGGCTCATAAAATCTGAATAAAGTCCTTCAAGGGCTTTTTTTTATAGGGAGAGACTATTTTTTGTATGCATACTTATGGTAGCATCTGGTTCCCATCTCTGGGAATTCAGAGAATCCACAGGCACCGACATGCTGTCTGCTGCAGAGAAGCTCTACAACACAGATAAATGCTTCAGACAAGTGTGCAGTATGTAATGTAATTGCAAGCTGGGAAGATGTTGGGGTTTGGTGGAAGGAGGCAAAATCTGAATCAGTAAAGTTTGATTAACATAAGCAACAGGAGCAGCCTTCGCATAAAATTTCCTTTGTTCACCTGTGAAGAGTGGGCTGATAAGCTAGCAACACCTGAGTCAATAGGATTAATCAGTCAGAGAAGGTAAGCAAGGCCTATCCAAGGCAAGAGGAGTCGATGGCTTTTCACAGACGCGATATCCTTCACAGAGTGTTCAAGCAATGGGATCGGTAAACTAATTGTCAAAAAATTTGAACAGGAAACATAAAGGGCCTTTTATGAATAATCACATTGGATTTAGTAGCTGTTGAATGACAAAGGAAAGCAGAATTTGTCTCAGTTATTTCTGGCTCATCAGATTTGTCATTCTAATGCCTTATCCTTTCTATAAAAAAGATTTGTGTGTAAGAAGTAGTCACATTGTTATCTTTTGTGAAATTATATTACATCATGGTAAGAGCTTGTTATGCATTATTGACATCTGGAGTGACAGAAAGCAAGATCTTCAGGATGCCTTGAATGTGGTCACAGACACAGCACTGATTTTTTGGCTTATGTTGTGCACATTATTTTTGCTTAATGAGTGGTATGGTAGAGCAAATAGAGAGGATGTAAAAATTTTGCTTCTCGTATGGCTGGAGGTAGACTCAACCTCAATAAGAGTCAAAACCAAAATGCATTTAAGTACAACTCTGTGCTTGAATGAAGTTTACCTTCATGCCAGGACACCTGCTTATGCATGTATGTATACAGAGGAAGTGACAGCAGATATCCTTTGTGCCTCAGGGAACCATCATTATACTGTGTGAATATGCCTGACTTTTGTATAGTAACCTAGAGATTGGTGCATTTCTCCAGGAAACTGGAGAACTGGGCTCTAGAATCATAGAGTCATTAAGGTTGGAAAAGCCCTCTGAGATCATCTAGTCCAACTGTCAGCCCAACACCACCATGCTTACTAAACCACGTCCCAAAGTGCCACATCTACATGTTTTTCAAGTACCTCCAGGGATGGTGACTCCACCACCTCTCTGGGCAGCCTGTTCCAATGTTTGACCACTCTTTCAGTAAAGAAATTTTTCCCAATATCCAATCTAAACATCCCCTGGTGCAACTTGAGGCCATTACCTCTCGTCCTGTCGCTAGTTGCTTGGGAAAAGAGACCAACACCCACCTCAGTGCTCAGTTCTGTGCTACAAAAGTGCTGTGGTTTAGGAAAGATACATCATTTCAGAAATGTCTGTCTTCAGCATTTTCTAGGGGTCAGCTTATATATTTGCAGCATGCCAAGCAGGAGTGATGTTGACCAAATGCCTCAATCTTCCTATATTCTTTGTGTAGAAATTAGGGTACCTAATCTGCGGTTTTGACTTTCCCGTTAATAGAGTTGATAAGCAATTGCCTTGCCTAAGGATGGCATGGATCTAGGCTGAAGTTTACACCTGGATCTGAAGAGTATGTTCAGACCAAATGTTTCAGGTTTAATTTGCATTAAAAATAAGTACATTGTAGATACAAGAAACCATGTATTCCTAGAATAAAAAATTCAAAATTGCTGAAGAGACCAGGTTTCCAAGAGCACTGAGATGGGAATGATTCAGGAGCCTAAGTCCTATTTTCAAAAATTATTGAAGTTCTTACAAGCTTAAAGTAACAGTGACTGCCACTGGAGTCCAGATTCCAGCACAATTAGACAACTTCTGAAATTGTACCTGTGAAGTGATGACAACTTTTTTTCAGTACTTCCAGAAGGCAGATTTTATAGTTGTGTCCTGATTCAGATTTATCTCTGGTTCTGCCATAAAGCACTACTCTTGAAATTTGAAAATTATGTTTATATTTAATTCCTAACAAATAACTACGCTTAAATCCCAAACACATTATACAACATGTTAGCTCCAAGGGACAATATTCTAAATGAAAACAGATCCTTTTCTTTTTCTTCATGCCAGCTCTTTGTTTAGCAGTATGGCAATTGCACACACATATCCCAGATGTTCATGCAAACAAAATTTCTCTTTAATTTACAGCAGAATCTGGTTTTATCCCTTGCTGGCTTTGTATTTGACAAATGCACAAATGTTTAAAGCCTTATACTCAGATATGCTACAGTAGTATTTTGCAGGCCTCTTAAAAGCTAATGTTTGTAAAATCACAGAATAATCGAGATTGGAAGAAACACCTGGAGGTCATCTAGTCCAACTCCCTGCTCAGAGCAGGTCCATCAGGTTGCTCCGGGTCGTGTCTCATGGAGCTTTGACTATCTCTGGATGGAGTTTCTACAACTTTTTAGTCCCTGTTCAAGGGGTTGGCCACGCTCATGGTGGGGGGAAAAAAAAAAATTATGTATAATTTGAATCTTCCATGTTGCAATTTGTGTCTTTTGCCTCTCCTGTCCCTGTGCATCTCCAAGAGTGAGTCTGGCCCTATCTTCTCTAAACCTACCTTCTCATCAGTTGTAGACAGCACTAAGAGCTCCCCTTCACCTACTCAAGGCTAAGTAAACCCAGTTGTCTCGGCATCTCCTCATACATCACGTGCTCCAACCCCTGACCATCCTGGGTGTTCAGCTCAGTGGACAAAGAGTTTATTGTCTCATTGGAGAGAAGGTCATGGAGATATACCTTCAGTGAGATACTGTTCTAGAAATATAAACTGCTTCTATGGGAAGTCTGACTATTGTGCAATTCGGCTTTTGCTGGGACTGGTCTTAGAGATCACGCTCAAAATCTAAACTTTAAGATTCAGATTTTAATCTCTGATGCTGACTGTATTTTCCATTGCTTTTACCTGAGCAATACAGAATCAGGAGTTACTGAACTGATGATATATTTGGTAAGAAGATGTGTGTTCTCAGATTTTAGATGTAGTAATTTCTATAGCTAATATTTTCTCTGCTCTTCTCATAGTGAATATGGGTAGTAGTGTGGAACACCCATGGTGACTCGTTTTTATTTGCTTTGCAAAGTCTTTGGCTGGGAGTCAAAGAGCATTGACAGCTCAAGCCTCTCAGGAACTATTAAATAATGATCTTTCATGGCAAAAGCCATCATCACAGAATCTGCCGATTTGCGCACCAGGTGATTGTGTAGGCCGCAGAAGGATTTTTCCCCGGAGAGCTTTTTTGTGCTGGCTGCTGCTGTGGGCTAAGGGGGATGAAGGCTCAGCCAATGCCGAGGTCTTGTCAGGTGTTGCAGGGCTGGGGGGCTCCCCATGGATGGGTGGCAGGGCCAGGCTGCCAGGGCCTTCCCACCACCCAGCCAGGAGCGGCCGGGGGGCACCAAGGCAGCCCTGTGCATTGGGCTTCTCCCTGGGGACAGGCTGAGGCCAGGCTGGGACATGGGGCCTGTGGGTAGGCCTGGCTCAGCGGGGCCCACGGCAGGACAGGGATGTGGACAACTGGAGGCCGGCCCTGCTGTGGCATCTCTGGGGCAGGGACTGATGGCCCCGGTGGGCTGACATGGAGTCCTGGGCCGTGGGCAGGTGGGGGACGTCCAAGGGGGCTGGGCAGGAGCTGTATGGCATGTGGGTGCCCTCAGGGCACCCCAACCTAGAGTTGGGGCTGGGGTTAGCAGGAGGGCAAAGTCCCGACCCGCAGTGGGTGTGAGGCTGGAAAGGGGGTGCAAAACAACGGTGCAAGCTGTGAAAAGGTTTCTCCCCTATGTTCACGTGGGCCATAGCGCTGGGGGAGCTAAAGCTTAGCCAAGGCTTAGAATTAGGGAAGGTGAAAGCCCAGAGCTGAGTCTGGCACGGGGCTGAAAAGGGGCTGAAAAATCACAGAGCAGTCTGCAAAAAGATTTCTCCTTCAGTGATGTGCAGAGAAATTTGGCTGAGGATCTGGTTAATACAGGGGAGAGGAGGAATCGCTGCATTGCCTGCAAAAATTACCAGAATGTAAGCATCTATTAGATTCTCAGAGCACGTCCCAATCCTGTGTCTGTAGCATATGAGAAACAGGCCAATAATTAGACCTGTCTGAACTGTAATTTTTGTTGGACTGCTCAGTTTGTTCAGCACTCTATTTTTACACTGGAACTAGCATAATTTCAAACTTCTTTGATTTCCACTATAGAGGGTCAGCAGCGATGAATACAAGAGTGACATTCATCTCCATGAACCTTACTGCATTGGCAACTAACTAGTACCACTCCAGTTTTCTTTTTGCTTCAGCTCCTAGTGGAAGGGAGAACAGAGAAGAGTCAGGAAATTCAGCCCAGGCACAATTCATTTTGCACACAAGCCACAGAAAAACAGCAGCAAGTGCTAATTATGGTTTTCAAGTTGTGCATTTCGTCTTTATGTGTCTGTTTGCAAACAGCAGATTCCCTCCACACCCACATAGCTGGAGACATGAAGATGATACTGGAGCATGGAAATACATGCTTATCTATAAATTGACTTCAGACTTTCCTCCTTAGTATGGGTATCAGAACAAGAGATCGTTTAACTTGCTCAGTGAGTTTCTCTTGACTAGCTGGGTCTGCCTATTTTTTCCCAACACCTTCTGGCCTAGCAAGCACAGGAAAATAACTGCAAAGTGGTACAGTGCTCACAGAGCGTCCCTGTTCACCCTCATTCTCTTCTTCCCTACTTTGGGGAAGCTGCTCTCTTTATGAGGTCACAAGTTTTTAGACAGTGCCCCACCTTCAGCTGGAATTTTATTATGCACAGTAGTGGGGATAATGTTGTTGTTTAAAATTTCTCTGTGAAGGGAAAAATTATTCTTCTCTTTCTTCAGTCTGTTCCTTCAAAGCTGATGTTGCAGTACCTGGTAAGTTTTACTTGTGCCCATGAGACCTGGCTGACACCATCTCCTCCCGATGCCCTGGTTTCTCAGGACAAAGTGAAGGAACACAGAGTGCTCCCACCAGGCCTCTGGTCTTGATGCCAGCGCAAAGGGCTGAGACAGCTGGGGAGGTAAACTGCTGGGTTAGGGAGAGCTACCTGGCTTGGCGGTCAGGTGAATCAGCAGACAAGCTGTGCTCAGCTGTGTTGTGAAGAGTAGAGTCTGGTATCCTGTAATGCATGAATTGTCTGGAAATGTGCAGGGGATGTTCCAATTCTCACTCCCTTCCCACCAGGGAGGATACAGCTCCTGAGAAATTGTAGTCTTCTGGCCATGATATTCCCTGTATTTTACTAAAAAGCCTGATAGAAGAACAAAGCACGGTCAAGTAAAGGAGAGCTTTAGGAATTCTCAGAAGCAAACAGAGGATGTGGTATTTTGTGTTCCCCTATATAAGCTAAGTCTTGGGTATTCAAGGGCAAAAGAGCTCTCTAGTCTCCAACTCCTTCCTCTGTGCTTTGATAGGCAGAGAATGATTATTTTCCTTAGTGCTTCTGTACCACTTTCAGTACATGGACTTGAGGTTCATAGTGTTCGTGGTGTTATGGCCAAGAACATTTCATTAGAGCCCAACAGAGATGACTAACAGTTTGATCTTTTCCGATTCATATGATACTCCTATTACAAAAATCTTCCTCCTCTGAAAGGATTTCCCACCTCTGAAGATTTCCTATGGCCTGTGGGGATTCTTCAGCCTTTTGTGGTTCCCCAGTCATCTCTCCCAACTCATCTTACTATTTGCTCCTGCTCTCCTGTTACTGTTCCTTGGCTCCTTCTCCATTGGAATTTGCTTCCATATGGCTCTTAGTTCATTAACTTAGGACACCGAGAATCAATTTTTGAAAGAAATTCCTATCCCCCATCTTGCCCAGATGTTTACTCTTGCCCTGGTTTGGCTCTACGCCTCCCCTTTGATTGTGCTGATTAAACTGTGGGCTGACCCAGCATGCTACACTGTTGAATGACCAACCTTAAGAATAGCCCTTCAGCAGCGTTAAGGTTTGTTGTTTTTTTTTT